>RWJK01001587.1:15728-79524 GCA_004335835.1 Scenedesmus sp. ARA3 | reverse complement strand
CACTGAAATGCACATAATGTGAACTGTATACTTCTAAACTGTTCCTCACGCTGTGTGCGATGTAGTAGCGCCCGGGGTGCAGGTGGCGGCCGCCACTAGAAACATTACACTGCACTGAAATGCACATAATGTGAACTGTTTATTATGTCAGACTGTTCCTCACCGCTGTGTGTGATGTAGTAGCGCCCGGGGCGCAGGCCGTTCCTGTCCAGCGTTGCTCCCAGGTAGCGGCCGTCAGTGAAAGTAACAAGCGCAGGGCCGTCCCACGGCTCCATGAGGGAGCTGTGGTAGCGGTAAAAGTCCTTCTTCTCCTGCAGGGTTCAGACACATGTTGCAGGGTTCAAGACCTGAGTTTTTAATAGGTGTGTGAAGCAGGGTTTGGGACATGAATGTCAGTGAAAGTAACAAGCGCGTGCCCATCCCACAACTCCATGAGGGTGCTGTGGTAGCGGTAAAAGTCCTTCTTCTCCTGCAGGGATTGACAAAACATGTTGCAGGGTTCACGACATGAGGGTTTAGGAGCAATCCAAAGCATGGTTTGGGGCATTCATGTCGGTGCGGTGACAAGTGCGGGACCGGCCCACGGCTCCATGAGGGAGCTGTGGTAGCGGTAATAGTCCTTCTTCTCCTGCAGGGTTTACACATGTTGCAGGGTTCACAAAATGAGGTTGTAGGAGCTATCCAAAGCATGGTTTAGGACGTTCATGTCAGTGAGGTGACAAGCGCCGGGCCGACCCACGGCTCCATGAGCGAGCTGTGGTAGCGGTAGAAGTCCTTCTTCTCCTGTAGGGTTTCGGGGTGATGTGGTGAGGAGGGTGCTCTGAATGCACGGTACATGCATATTCCAACTGACATGAAGCACTCCAAGCCTGCACCCATGCAACTTTTCAGCGAAGTTGAACAGCAGCGGCCAAACAAACACAACACCCACACACAGCCCATAGGGGGAGGTTTATTATACTCTTTCTGATCCACAAGCACCTCACCTGCGGCATCAGCGCGTCGTTCTGCCACAAATCAAGGATGAGCATCATCATGACCTCAGGGATGTCCCTCCCACGCAACCGCCACGCGCACAGCTGCTGTTACAACCCCACACAGCTTGCAACCGTCAGACGACAGACCAGCTGCCGCAAACAAACAGCAAGGACCAAAACACCCAAAATCACAAAGAAACAGCTCAACTTCAGGTTGAAACAGGGGCCCCTCACCTGTGGCATGAGAGCGTCGTTCTGCCATGCCTCCGGAATCAGCATCATCATCACCTCAGGGATGTCCCTCCCGCAGCGTGTCAGCAGCTCCAGCAGGCCGTCAAAGGCACCGCTGTCAGACTGCCACTCAGGCACGATGGGCTCCAGCTGCGGGGGCAGCAGCAGCAGCAGCAGCAGCAGCAGTTTAGCAGAGAAGATAAAGCAAGGGTTGGCAAAGGAAATGCCATTTTGCTTCAGCAAGTTTGCCCAACCAGCTGCTGTCTTTTTGCCGCAGCGGGGCCTGCACACTGCCGCACAGCATGCTGGCAACTAATGGATGTAACACATCTTGTGGCGGTGTAACATGTCATATAACAATGTAACACATTGTCACCTTCTCCAGCTCCTGCTTGTCCAGCCCCAGCGCCTCACAGGCCATGACGCCCTCACGCGCCGTCATCCAGTTCCTGACAGCAGCAGCAGCAGCAGCAGCAGCAGCAGCACCAGCAGATCATGTCAAGATAACAGCGCCAGCTGCAGCGACACATGTAGCTGGGATCGCTTCGCCGCGCAACAGCCGCGGTTACTCTATCTCTACTGCTGATGTACAAACAAGATGCAGCAACCGCACCTGTTGCCACGCAGCGTGTTGATCTCGCCATTGTGCCCCAGCAACCGTCACCCCTCCCTCACTACAATGATGCTCACAATCTTCATCCAATACGTGGTCACGGCAGAATATGTGATCACGGCAGATCTCGAGCCGCGCACCTGTTGCCGCGCAGCGTGTTGATCTCTCCGTTGTGCCCCAGCAGCCGCATCGGCTGCGCACGGTTCCAGCTCGGGAAGGTGTTGGTTGAGAAGCGGGAGTGCACCAGCGCCATGTAGCTGCGGAAGTCGGGCCGCTGCAGGTCGCTGTAGTAGGCCGGCACCTGAGGGGATAGTGACAGCAGCAGCAGCAGTGGCGGTGAGTGAGTCATGTAGCTGCGGAAGCCGGGGCGCTGCAGGTTGCTGTAGTAGGCAGGGACCTGTTAGGACAGCAACAAGAGCTGGCGCCGCACCTGCTCTGGCGTCAGCTGCCCTTTGTACACGACTGTGGCGCTGCTGAGGCTGCAGATGCACCAGAAGTCCTTGCTAATCAAGTTTTTTTGCTAACGAGGGCTGGCGCCGCACCTGCTCTGGTGTGAGCTGCCCTTTGTACACCACCGTGGCGCTGCTGAGGCTGCAGAAGTACACGTCATCCTCGCCCATGCCCACCAGCGCCAGCTCGTGCTCAATAAACTTGCGCAGGATGAACAGCTGCAGGAAACAACGCAGCAGCAGCAGCAGCAGCAGCAGCGGTTCAGTGTAGAAGCAATTGTGTACAGCTTGGCCCACCAGCGCCAGCTCGTGCTCAATGAACTTGCGCAGAAAAACAGCTGCAAACAAGATACGCGGCAGCAGCAGCAGCGGCAGCAGGAGCAGCAGCAGCAATGCAGTCAAGGTGGCGAAGATGTTACGCAGGCATTGCCCACCAGCGCCAGCTCATGCTCGATAAACTTGCGCAGGATGAACAGCTGCAAAGGATGCATGCAACGGCAGCAGCAGCAGTGGCAGCAGCGAGGCAGATGACGGCAGGTACCATTGCCACACTACCACTAAGCACAGTGCAGGCAACTAGGTGGGTAGGTGCACAACGCCCCTACTCAGCAATGCAAGCATACTAGATGGTTGCACAATGCCCCTACTGTGCAGTGCAAGCATAGACTTGGTAGGTACGCAGCACCATCGACTGTGATACTGCTAGCTGCCACAGCAGCAGCGGCAGCGGCCCCACGGTACAGCTGCTAGTCCCAGCTGCTGCTGCTGCTGCCGCACTGCTCCTCTCCATTGAGCTGCTCCTCAATGCTGTGCGCGCTCAGCAACCACTGCTCCATCAGCGGCTCCACTGCACTGCAACATCTACACTGGTGAAGCAGCAGCGCTCCCTACCCTACCCAATGCCATCTTTCCAAGGTGCCTACACGCCACCTTGCAGCCCTGCAGCAGCTGCTGGCCCTCAGAAATGCACAAAAGCAGCCGCATTACCCACCTGCTGCTTGGTATCCAGGGCCTCCTTGACTCTGTTTGACCTGAGGAACCACTGCTTCTAACGCAACTCCTGTGCACCGCAACCATGAGCACCCCTGACCCATACAGTGCCCACCTGCTGCTCTGTGTCAAGTGCCTCCTTGATTCCTTTTGCGCTGAGGAACCACTGCTCCACAATGGGCTCCACTGCCACTGCGCTCTTGCCCAGGCTGCGGTTGTTGGTGGGCACGGTGCGCCAGGTGAAGCTGTCGTGACCGAGCTTGGCGGCCACGCGCTCCATGATGCACTTGGCTGCAAGGAATGACAGAACGTAACATGTGCTTTTGGTGTGATGGAGTGTAGTGACATATGTGCGCCAGGTGAAGCTGCCGTGACCAAGCTTGGCGGCAACGCGCTCCATGATGCACTTGGCTGCAGCTTTATGTGACACAAGCAACAGACTTGAAACATCAACCTATATGCAGCAAATGACCTGCTCCACCCCATACCACTGTTAATCCTCCCCGCCGCTGCTTGTGCTGCAAGACAGCCCTTTGCAGGATCAATGTAAAAAAATTGAATATAATGTAATAAAATAACATCACTGTCACACATGTTCACAGTGTCGGCACTTTGGCGCTCTTTGCAGGCCTGGGCGGGCTGCTGCTGCTAAAGCTATCATATTCACGGCGGCCGTGTTTAACCTGATAGGTGCCTGCTACAGCTATTATTTTTTGTGTTGCGCGGTTTAACCTAATATATCTGTATACTCACCCTTGGTGCGCTGCGCCTCGCTGCGTGGCAGGAAAACCTGCCCCACCCTACGCAACGGCCGTCCCTGCCTGCAGCTGCGTGTGCTGCAACTCATCCCTCACAGAAAGCATTCTTGGCCTATCATTACTGTCACAACAACACATTCAAATCATTGCTCACCCTTGTTGCGCTGCGCCTCGTCGCGTGGCAGGAAGACCTGCCCCACCGCGTACTCCCCTAGAGGAGGCAGCCTGAAGCTTTGCTCGTCCATGAGCACACTGCTGAAGAAGCTGTCAGGCATGGCACACAGCATGCCCGCGCCGTCACCTGCAGCAGCAGCAGCAGCAGCAGCAGCAGCAGCAAAAGGCGGTTGCGCAAGGCATGTGTGTTGCTCGTCCATGAGCACGCTGCTGAAGAAGCTGTCGGGCATGGCACACAGCATGCCCGCACCGTCACCTGCAGCGGCAGCAGCAGCAGCAGCAAAAGGCGGTTCGGCACAACATTTGTGTTGCTGAAGAAGCTGTCGGGCATGGCACACAGCATGCCCGCGCCGTCACCTGCAGCAGCAGCAGCAGCAGCAGCAGCGACAGGGGTTGGGCCGGAAGCATGCGCTGTCAGGCGCAACGCGTAGCACGTGCAGTGGCGATGCAGCAGGAACGAGCTGGTGCATGTGTTGCGAGTGGGTTTCTTGCGTCGACTTGTTGTTCGGTTTAACAAGTGTCCTATGTGCTGGATGTGGCTGGTTCAGGTGTTGCACAGATGTGCCTGCCTCAAAGCTCAACTACCAGGCAACCAAACAGCACCAGCTGCTGCTTGTATCATAGCTGCATCCCTTGGTAGCATATCCAACCGAGTGCTGCATAATCCTACTCAGGATATTGCAGTCACTTCCCTGGATATTTGTGTGTACTGTCCGTTGCGGCAGATCTGCCGAGTGACTACGCAGCAGCTGCCATGCCTTGGACGCCGCCCACTGCCATAGAAAAACAGATAACTGCCATTGTGAAGCCGGCATCGCTGTTTGGCCGCTTGGCAGCGGCCAACAGCACTGTCGGCACCAGGGCTTTTCGGTCACGTGAGCTTGCTGTTGACTCCCGTGCGGGGCCCCACCTGTGTTCTCCTCGCAACCACATGCTCCACGATGTGCCATGCGCGCAAGCATCTTCAGCGCATCCGTCACGACTGCCCTTGAGGCCCCCTGCGACATCAGAGATGGTGCACGTTATAGCAGCGGCAACAAGCAACGGAAAAAGCTGCATGGAGTCACTTTTAAACTTGTAAGACGCAGCTGGTGCCAGACAGTGCATGTGCTTCGTTGATCACTGTCTGCTCGTTGCTGTGTTGCGGCCTCTGCCTGACCTTGCTCAGCTGCGCCACGAAGCCCACTCCACAGGCATCCTTATCGTTTGCAGGATCGAACAGGCCCTTTGCAGGCGGGATGGCTGAGTGTGCCTCTGTCCTGATGTCTCTCTCGGTGCTATGCTCCGAGAAGCGAGCTTGATCTGGCCGCGGCAAGCCCACAGCCATGCTCCTGCTGGATCCAAATCCATGATGGTTGCTTCTGGTGTGGGATGAGCAGGACCCCGGGCGCAGGCTGCCAGCGGGGAGTGCTCCCCGCTGTGCAGCCTCGCTCCGAAGCCCTTGCTGGTGCTGTGTGCCCCTCAGCATGACGATGCAGAGAGACAAAACTCTTGAAGCAGGTCAGGCCGACTGCAGCCTTACAGAAGGCTGCGGGGGTTGGTTGTGCACACTCGGCAAACCTCAAGCCCTACTAGGGCTTCTGCTGTGCAGAGGTAATACAGCAGGTCAAAATATCTTGTAGGTGTCTACGACTGTGCTGAAGAGGCAGTGTGGGAGTACTGCGCGGTGCACATGTATGCTTCACCTGCATCAGGCCGGGCACATGCAGCTGTCATGTGCAGCAATTTGTTTTTCCACCCATTATTGCGCTTTCTTTGTCTTTATACAGGTTTTAAAAAAGGCGGTTTTTGCTGTAATTACGCGAAACCAGCGACAGTTGCCACCTATGCTCAACAGCAATATAGTCATCGGATCTTCAGCAGCCAGTGGTGAGATTGCGTCAACAGCAGCCTGCGAACTGCATAACGTGCTCATGCCTCGCCAGAATCTGACAAAAGACAACCTACACCATCAGCAAACGTGTGCACTTATCTCTTACATTTGCTGCACAGTTGCGGAGGGTTACAAATTTGTGCAGCCGATGTCACACAGCCAGGAAAGCAGCGGCTGCAAGCCAAGCTGCCTGCAGCGGCAAACAAACAGAGCACTACATATCAATCAATCAAGCGAGGTGATGCAAGGCAGTGTTACCACAGAGCATGGACTGCCTCAAGGCTGCAGCAGTTCAGTTGAACATGCTGCAGCCTTGAGGCAGTCAGTGAGCACACAATCGCGGTGAATGTGCAGCATATGCTTGCAGCAACCACAGGTGACACAGTGGGTCGTGTAACACACAAACCGTGCATGCTATGATGCACGCTGGCTACATGCAGCATGGGTGCTCGGGCTCCGTGCTATGGCACTAGTAACATTTCAAAGGTATGGCTTTCAAGAAGACTATTATTATTATTATTATTATTTCAAAGGTGCGGCTGGATGTCTGCCTTATAAGTGCCGGGATGATTCATGACGTTATTAACACACGCGCGTATGACATATATACATGCCTGACAGGCAGATCATCTGCATGATACAACTAGCACGTGGTCCCCTGCCCTGCAAATCACACCCCAGCCGTAGCTCTGGCCAGAGTTGCTACCACAGCAACCAACACCCCTGTCCAAAGTCAGCAACATCTCTTGAAGGCTTGCAGTCCCTCCTGCAAGCCCCAGCAGGAGGCAGTCCCTCCTGCAAGCCCCAGCAGGAGGCAGTCCCTCCTGCAAGCCCCAGCAGGAGGCTGTCCCTCCTGCAAGCCCCAGCAGGAGGCAGTCCCTCCTGCAAGCCCCAGCCAGCTGGCTGGCATGCAGCTCACTTGCACCAATGATATGGCACAGTGGCTGGCACAGCTTCCAACACCCCGTTCAACCCTTAGCCTGTCAGGGACTCGTGTGAGTCCCGGGCCTCAAAACGTCTGCAGGCTCTCCCTGCTGACACAGCAACATGCCTTTCTCCTGCAAGCCCGAGATAGACATGCAGCTCACGCGCGGCACATGCACAAGGGCCATGCGCAACGCCGTGCATTGTAGCTGCAGGTACCCTGGACACCCATGGCTGTCTCATATTTGCGGCTTAACTCAGGGAGCGGTGCCGACTGACGCATGGTGCACAGTGCAGCTGCCTTGCTGCCTAAGCTGATGATCAGGGCTGACATGCTTCTCAAATTGCCACACGCGTGGATGCTGTGACGCTCAAATGGCACATGCAGCAGTCCAAGATGGGTTGGGCAAGATGGCGGGTGACACACCGCACCACGCTGCTGCAAACCAGAACGAAGACAGAAAACAGGTAACTCGCCCCAGCGACACCTGTGTGCAGTGCCATGCAGCAGCAGTAGCAGCAGCAATACGACTGGAAGTTTTGACTGGTGCAGGGGTGCATGAAAGAGTGCGATTGCGAATGCATATGAATGCATGTGCTGCAAAAGTCATTGCAGCAGTACACGACCACACCGCCGTTTGAAGAAGCTCGATAACCAATATAACACAACACTGCAGTCTCGCAAACGCCCAACGCAGTCGAGTGACATGTAGGGCACCTGCAGCTGCTCTCTCCAACACATTCTCCAGGCTGGGGCCAGCTTACAACACCGTGCGGTGCAAGGAAAGTGATGCAGTCGCCGCATGCTGCGCAACAGGCACAGCGGCACAAATGCAACAAAGTGTGGGCGCCATCGCTCCACACTCCAAGGTAAGTGAGAAACACTATGCGTCCTCAAAAGGTAAAATCCTCCACACCCGGTTGCCATGCAAAGACAAACACAATAGCAAGCCCATTCCCTCCCAGCTCTCAACGCGCAGCTGCGTACACTCGCATAACAGCAGCGATCCTTCCCCTAACCCTGTCCCCTAGCTGACCAGCTTCCCCTAACCCAAGGCTGCATAGCCCCACACGTGGACGCTTGCCTGCTTGCATGCAACCTTATGCACCCACCCACTGTGATTGCAACATGACGTTGACATGGCGTTGCATCTCACACATTGCTACGCTTGCTGTGCAGGCTGCTACCCCTGCCATGCCCTTTCGCATCAACAATATGCACGACCGTGAACTAGCATGCAAACCAGTGACACAATGTCGCACATGGCTGCGCTTGCTGCGCGCGCCGCTATCCCTGCTATGTCCTGCTGCACGCCGGCTTGCTTGCTAACCTGCATCGAACAGACTAGGCTGCAAACAGGCACGGCCTTGACTCTATGATGCATGCCAGTAACATTCATATTCATCTCAATATAAAGTCACACATGGCTGCGCTTGCTACCCCTCACGCCGCTGTCCCTGCCATGCCCTGCCGCATCCACGCCGCCGCTGCTGCTGCTGCTGCTGCCGTACACATCAGTCAGCTCCAACTGCCCTTCAAGTAGCGCATCAAGATCTGCCTCTGCCATGTCATGTGCTGCGGGGCCTGAATCACGATGTGTTATGTGTTGGCTGCCCAGCAGGGATGCTTTGCCTGCTGGGCCTGCTACCAGCTGATTAGCAGTGAGGTGGGCGCTGCTGCTGATGCCTAGCCGCACATATAGCCAGCGCATGAACAGGTAGACTGCAGATATAGAAATGTACAAGAGCAGGGCGTAGCAGCGCAGATGAGGAAGGGGTTAAACGTGATACGCTACAACAGCCGTACATACAGCCAGCGCATGAACAGGTAGGCTGCAGGATCATAAGGTTACACGAGCAGGGTGTAGCAGCGCAGAGGTGGAAGCGGTTAGGCAAGTATGCTACAGCTGCCGCAAGTACAGCCACAGGCAGGCTGCTGAATCATGAAAAAAAGTAAACAGCAGGGTGCAGCAGAAGGTGCCCAGTCAGATGAGCAGCATGTGCAGCCATGCATAGGCACACATCAATCCCCGACCGAACTGTCACGTGCCACGCTGCTGTTGCATGAAGCCTGTGATGCTGTACCCGAGAAGGTGCCAAGGCAGATGAGCAGCATGTGCAGGCATGCGTAGAAGCAACCAAGTTGCTGGCAGCCCTGTCTGTCCTCTGTTGCATCACTGTTTACCTGAGAATGTGCCCAGGCAGATGAGCAGCATGTGCAGGCAGAACACCACCGGCACAAACATCACGCCGCCCATGTCGTTCATGTCCCACGCCATGGAGTCTGCAGAAATGAGGCGGACAGGCAGGCAGGCAAGAAGGTATGCATATGCATCAGTGAATGTGCATCAGTCAACTACGACCAGGTCCCCTGGCAGAACACCAGCATGCCACGCAGCAGCGCCACAAAGCAACAAATGAGAGGATCCACAGGCGCTGCCGCCTGTGATAAGACAAAACAAATAAAATACAACAGCAAAATGAAACCCCCTCACCCTTGAACATGATTGCTCCAACGTGCCAGAACCATGTGCCCTGGATTAAGACCAGCATCCCCTGTAGCAGCGCCAGCAGCAGGCTCTGAGGCGCAGCGCCACAACAATCATACACCCAGCCTTACAACACCCAGCCTAACAACCTCCAGCCGAAGAAACATCCACAGAAGCGCCACAAACACGAAGGCATCTGCCAGGTGAAGCTGTAAACAGCGGCATGTGCTCACCCTTGCACATGATTGCTCCAACGTGCCAGAACCAGGTCCCCTAAAAAAATGCCAGCATGCCGCGCAGCAGCGCCAGCAGCAGGCTCTGAGGCGCAGCGCCACAACCATCATACACCCAGCCTAACAACGGCCAGCCTAACAACCTCCAGCCGAAGAAAGATATGCAGGAGTGCCACAAACACGAAGGCATTTGCCAGGCAGTGCTGTAAGCAGCTGAATGTGCTCACCTCTTTGACCATGATTGCGCCAACATGCCAGAACCATGTGCCCTTGAAAAACACCAGCATGCCGCGCAGCAGCGCCACAAAGCAACAAAACAGGGGGTTGCCAGGCAATGCTACCTGTAGAATGACAATTTAACAATAACAAAGTAACAAACCCCTCACCCTTGAACATGATGGCGCCCACATGCTAGAACCACGTCCCCTGGAAGAACACCAGCATGCCACGCAGCAGCGCCAGCAGCAGGCTCTAGGAGCAGCAATCTCCAGCCGAAGAAACATTCACAGGAGTGCCACAAAACACGAAGGCATCTGCCAGGCAGTGCTGTACATAGTTGCACATGCTAGCCTTTAACTATGATTGCTGCGAGCTGCATGTGCTCACCTTTAAACATGATGGCGCCCACATGCCAGAACCATGTGCCCTGGAAAAAGACCAGCATGCCGCGCAGCAGCGCCAGCAGCAGGCTCTGAGGCGCAGCAATCTCAGCCGCGCTGATGATGATGCACGCGATCATGATCCAGGTCAGCAGCGTGTGCACCAGCTGGTCGAGCTCGTTGGGTTTTGCGTGCATGCCCATGAGCAGCGTCTCAACCAGAAATGACAGCGACAGGAAACCCTGCGGGCGCAAAAAGCGGCAGTTGTGTTTGTTGTCGTTGGGCTTAGCGTGCATGCCCATGAGAAGGGTCTCCAATTGGTTGTTATAAGGACAAGCATTCCTGCAGGAGGGAAGGCGGCAAGAAACACAGACAGCGTGGTTGTGACTGGCGATCATGATCCAGGTCAGCAGCGTGTGCACCAGCTGGTCGAGCTCATTAGGTTTTGCGTGCATGCCCATTAGCAGCGTCTCCACCAGAAATGACAGCGAGAGAAAGCCCTGCAGGCACAACCAAAAACACAGCAGACGTTGTCGAGTTGACGCGCAATCACACAGCAGGACACAGGCATTGGAACTGCAGCAGAGGGGTGGAACAGGCAGAGCGGGTCATTATGGTTTTAAAAAGCATGCGGTCTTGAGAATGATCCAGGTGAGCAGCGTGTGCACCAGCTGATCCAGCCGGTTAGGTTTGGCGTGCATGCCCATGAGGAGCGTCTCCACCAAGAACGACAGGGGCAAGAAGCCCTGCAGGCAGGTAACGGCAGAACAGGAGGCAACGTTGTTGCTGCGCAGGACACACAGGGCTTGGCGTGCATGCCATATGGAGAGTCTCCCTAAAACAAATGACAACGACAGGCAGCCCTGCAGGCAGGAAAGACGACAAGACACACAGGCAGCATGGTTGTGACTGGCGATCATGATCCAGGTGAGCAGCGTGTGCACTAGCTGGTCGAGCTCATTGGGTTTTGCGTGCATGCCCATGAGCAGCGTCTCAACCAGGAATGAGAGTGACAAGAAGCCCTGCGAGTGGAACGCCAGAAACACAATGAACGTATTGTTGCTGAGGCTTCACACACCATCACACAAAGCATACAGCACAGCAGCAGAGGGGCATGAACAGGCGAGGCACCACATGTCAGTCCAGACTTGCAGTCTTGCTGTCACGGCTCTTGTGTGTTAGTGCAGCATGCGAGGGTGTATGGCAGGCAAGGGTGCAGCGCATGAGCACAGTAGCAACTCGCTGGGCTAGTGCCTGACGCAGGTTTTAGTCCGGAAACATATTGCATTGTATTGTATAGCAATGTATGTGTTTCCAAACAATGGGTCGGCCAGTAATTGCTCTGCACTGCCCACCTGCTCAGTGCCTGGCGGCAGAGGCGTGAAGTATCCAATGAGGTCTATCACGCCACTCACAGCAAAGCTTGAGTACATCAGCGCGTGCTGCAAGGCAGCAGCAGCAGCAGCAGCGGCAGCAGCAGCAGGGCGACACCAGCATTGAGATCATGCTGCTTGCCTGACAGCGTGCTGGCATGAAATGCACGACTGCGCTGCTGCTGCTGCTGCCGCTGCAGCTGCTTCTGCTGCTGTGACGTACTCTCCAACTACACTGCTGCCACTGCTGCTGTTTCATCTGCTGCTGCTGCTGCTGCTGTTGCTGCAGCTGCTGCGTCCCATCCACTGCCTGCCAGAATGGTGCTACTGCGCCTCTCAACTATCAAGTATCTGTGCGGAGCCCAGCACAAGAATAGCTCAAACTACTACGTGCTGTACGCTGCTGGTGCTGCCGCTGCACCCAGCATCCTGCTGCAAAAATGCTGCTGCAGCGCCGCCCACCTGCCAGTTGTCTGCGTAAAGCTCAACAAAGTGTATGAGCGACATTGCTGCATGCTGCTGCTGCTGCTGCTGCCGCCGCCAGAATGCTGCTGCAGCGCCCCTCACCTGCCAGTTGTTCGCGTGGAACTCAGCAAAGTGTATGAGCGACCCTGCTGCATTGTGCTGCTGCTGCTGCCGCTGCCGCCAAAATGCTGCTTCAGCGCCCCTCACCTGCCAGTTGTTTGCGTGGAAATCAGCAAAGTGCCCATCGTCTTTGTACAGCGGCCTCCATCCTCGGAAGCCAACATACAGCTCGATAAACACACCCAGCAGGCAGAACAGCACTTTGAATATAGGCTCCATTGGCTTTGCAGGCCAGTAGGGCCAGGGGTACCACGCACGGGAGCGAAACGGCTCGCCGCGGCCGCTGCTGCAGTGGCTGCTGCTGGCTCTGCTGCCGGGTTGTTTGGTGCTGCTGCTGCTGTTGGCGGTGGAGTTGGTGTGCAGGGGGAGGTATGTGTGCAGGCCTGCTGCTCGAGTGCGTAGGTGGATGTCTAGTACGGACCATATCCAGTATGTTGACCAGATGATGAACATGACGCCTGCAAGAACACCATGGAACAGGTGTTGTTCATATTGCTGTGCCTGGTGGGGACTGAGGCGGAATTGTGCAGCATAAGGGAGGAGCTGCTGCTGGTGGTGCTGGTGGCGCCGGTGCAGACTAGCTGGACTACAGAGGGCTGGCTTCATGCCAACAAGCATCAACGTGTGTGAGTCGCCACCAAATGCGCTGAATTTGTAGAGAATTGCAGGCAGCGGGCGTGGCACTGTGGGCCCTGGAGGCAGTAGCAGCA
The DNA here is from genome assembly GCA_004335835.1 of Scenedesmus sp. ARA3. NCBI lineage: Eukaryota > Viridiplantae > Chlorophyta > Chlorophyceae > Sphaeropleales > Scenedesmaceae > Scenedesmus > Scenedesmus sp. ARA3. The sequence continues at coordinate 66,546 of RWJK01001587.1, read as the reverse complement.
GCAGCAGCAAGCTGGCAAGCGCAGCAGCTCGTACCTGGCACCACGTGACCCTCGTAGCTGCCATGAGGAGGGTGTTGTAGCTCACTTACAGACGTCGCAGGGTGGGAAGCCCCGTGGGCGTGCCCAGCGTGGCTGTGTGCGTCCATAATTGCTGCAAGCCCTACTTGCGCGGTCCGAACAGAGCTTGCAGAGTCGCTTTTTGTAATCAAAGGATCAAAGAACGTTCCAGTGATACCAATACCACGGTTTCAGCAGCAGCACAGGAGACGTCTTCAGTTGAATGAGCAAGCGTTGAGCAATGCACATACGCTGCTTGATCTTGCCTCGGAACTCTTGTACACGACTCAAATCGCATTGTTTACGTACAATGCGTTGAACTTCATGGCTTTTGCGGCAGGTCTTGAGTTTTGGCGCTGAAGTTTTGACTCATGACGCCAGGCTACCGGTTTGCAGCACAGCTACGTGTGAACAGCTCGTGTGAACCCATCAACGCCTTTGTATAAATCTTTTAGGGGCTTGCTTGCGTAGCTGCTTGTGAACGACTCATCACAGACTCAGAGAGGACCCTTACTCGGAGTCCAAAACGCGCCAACTTGGCACCAGTGCGCTGGGCAAGCGCAGTACCATGATGCGGAGCCAGTGACCTAGCCTTTGCTGTGTGGTATTACACTATGCGAGCCAATGAGCGCATCAAAATCCTCCCACCTCCACCTGTCAGCTGACAGGGTATTGGTGCTGGCACCAAATCCACAGCAGGCAACCGGTTGCAACGTGTGACAGCATTCAAGGGTTGTAACGTGTGACAGCGTGTGTGTGCACTGGCTGCGCTGTGCCTCAAGGACCTTGCAGGTGACGGAGTCTCTTATTCGTGAGCTTGTGGGTATGTAGCAGATGCAGCTGCTTTGTGATGTTCTTGTAAGCAGTAAGTTGTGGCTGCTCTGCCGAGCGGCTGCGATGGCCACCTGTACCAGCCTTGCCATCTGCAACTGCAAGGCAAGCGTGGTACCCCAACAGCCCTGAGTGTTTGCCTCCTTTTGAAGACAGCGGTGAGTATGTGTGCCTGTTCATAAGGCTCAGCATGGCAATGTCACTGAAGTAAGAGAACAGCAGGACTGACAAGGAACACGTTTGCAGGACATGGCAGCTGTTACCTTCACTCAAGGGATGCGCTCCATTGGCCGCACAGAAACATACAACAATCAAAACCATTGCTGACCTGCTGCCCCACGCATGACCACCAGGCACTGCTTGGCAGTGACCTGAACAGGGTAGCCAGCATGGGTCCTGCAAACACCACACAACACCTGCAGGTGCGCAGTCAAAGTCAGGTCACACTGCTCGGTTCCTGACACACATAACACGCATAATAGGTATGCTGTCTGCTGCTGTGATTTTGCAACAATGAATCAATTGCTGCCGCAGGTGCACACAAATAATAACGCTGTCCAGCCAGCAGGTGGTCACTCTCCTGCAAGCACCACCTTGTACGCAAGAAAACCCACTGAGGCTGGTGGTCAAACCACAGTTGACCACAGTCAAAGTCAACCTGACAAGGGTCCAAATTGGTTCCACCAAGTGTAGCATGGCGTTGACTGACTGGCCGTTCAATGCCAAATGTGTGCTACTGCTGGTGTGTTGCAATCGTCCAGCAGAGCACTTGCCAGCTACTACAACTGCCAGCACTGTCACAGCAGCACCATATTAGCTGCTTCACCTGCCATATGATACAGGGCTAATCACAGTCATCGCCACGCTACAGCAAAGCAGCCCTGCCAGCAACCACCAGCGACAGCCATTGTGAGTTGCAAAGAACGACATGACAGACTGCATAACATGTTGTACAGCCTGGTGCAGCATTCTGTTGTCTTGCCTTCTGATGCCAGCCGTACCACTGCTTGCACAACCAGCAGCAAAGAGAGACTAAAGTCGATAAATCTTTGTCAGCACTAGAAGGTGCTACACCACCTGTGCTGTTGTGCTGCGACATCTGCAGAAGCCCGCCCACAAACACAACCCAGCACAATCTGATGCCCATTATCAGCCATACTACCAAAGATTACTGCGCCTATCACAGGTATCAACACGGGTCTCAAGCCTGCACCCAAAACCACGCCACCATCGCGCGAACCCTAAACCTATCTTTCCTCAAGTTAAAACCCAGCAAGGTCGGTTGCTGAGCATGCGCTCAACTCTCAAACATGCCTGTGCCAAATCCAAGTCACCAAACACGCATTGCAGTCAACAAGGGGGCTATTTAAAGTCAGCAAGGGGGCTACAAAAGCCATCAAAAAGTGCTAGCAGTCAACCAAGTGGGTCTCCCATAATCAAAAGCAGGTCGGGCGCGCAAGTTGCTGCCAAAGCTGGCCTTTTTAGGGTTTTTGGGTATAAGGCGGTCAGGTCAGCAGGGTCAAGCAAAGCACAGTGACGATTTGTGCTGCTGCGCAGCACAAAGTGGGTGCCGCAACACAGCACAAAGTAGGCTGCAGCAAAGCACAGAGGGGCATACAGGCACCACAGAGGTCGCCAGATACAAGAGTGTCCAGTCAGCAGGAGTGCGCAGGATTTGGCGCCGGCATGCCGTGAATTGGGCAGCCGGCGCCAAGCAAAATTGCGCTGGTTGTGATGCGGAGCATATATATGATGCGTATATATGGTGCTGCTGTCCAGGCTCCAAACTCTTGCTGTACACACATTGCTGTGCAGTGCGTCGCCGGCCACGGGTGTTCTGTGGCAGCCGCTCTTTCGTACTCGTCACATGCTGCGGTTCAGCATAGCCATCGCTGCTTTAAAGCATGTCCTCTGGTCACCTCCAATTCTCCCAACCCGCCCTATCACACCCGGTCAGCGCCGTACGCGGTCTGTACCCTGTCCTGCAGGCGGGAACCGGCCCCCCTGCCCGAGTACATATATACATCACATGACAACACACAGCATGCATGCATACATATGTATGCGCATACATGTAAGTGGCGTGTATGTCTACTTCAAGCCCAAGCAAAGACAACGCACCCCTTATACGCATCAGCGCCAAGCAAGTCAGCACACTGCAGTAGACCCCAGTCCACACAGAGCTCTCCCTCTCTCTCACACAGCAGCCCCCAGACCAGGACTTTGAAACAGGTCAACTCCTGCAGATTCCTGTTCACAGCGTGCCAGAAGGCACAGCAAACTCTCGCAAGAGCATCACACTCGCAAGAGCGATGCCAGCATGCCAGACTCATGACCTAACCACAGCTATGCGGCGATACCACCTTGACCTAATACGCGCCAACTGTACCGCAACAAGAGCAGCAGCAGCAGCCGACACCCAGCAATGCACAGCCCAGCTCCTCGCATGCTTTTTTTCTACGCAGTTGCAATGTGCGCGATTGGCTGCCACTGCTGCTGCCCCCACCCACCCGCCCGGTGCACCCAGCCCCACCCTCTCAACACACGCAGAATCAAAGCATACGCATGACGCGCACATGCTCCAAACAGCAACCAGGCACCCAAACACAGCCGTGCCCACCCCAAACCCCACCGCATACGCACAGAAAAGACAGCGCCAGGCACCAGGAAAAGGACGGCAGTGGTGTATGCACATATGAGCCACGCGGCTAAACCACCAACAGCAGAGCACATGCCCTGAACTGAACCCTAATACAACAAAACCTCTGGCTCGTGTGTGCCAGTTTGATTGGCCACCAAACATGGGCAACACAGCCTGATACAACGCAGCTGATCCCCGAACGAACACCCAGGCGCCTGATCGTATGCACATGCACCCGCCCAGCACCCTGCACAGCCCCAACAAACCCTGCTCTGCGGCATCTGATAATTATTATATGGCCGCCAAAGGCCAGATACAAGAGGCACCAGAGACACCACCCGCTTGCGATGCCCAGCCCCTTCCATACACAAACTGTGCAGCGAAGTACCCAATCATGCATTAAACTAGCAACACCAGGCCCCAGCCGGATTGCATTTCCTCGGTATGACCATGCTGATCAATACAATAATGAGCCACCACTCCAAAGCACACCTGCTTCCTAATACTTTGCATCCACCCAGTGCGCTACACATACATCCGCTGTAGTTGCCCTCACTGCTGCTGCTGCTGCCCGACCTGCAGCACAGTCACAGCCGCCGCAACCACTGCCAGCGCCAGCTGCCGCATCCTCTGCAGCCCTCCCTGCTGCATCGTCTCTGCCAGCTGCCCTTGCAGGAACAGCCAGGCCGATGCACTGCCCACACTGCCTGCCCCAGCCATGACTGCCACCTCCTGCTGCTCCTTTGCAGGAACTTGCAGGACAAGGCCAGCCTCAGTTGCTGCTGCCACCAGGGCCCTGCCCCAAACCCCATTCTCCAGACTGGCCAGTGTAGTCTCCTGTGTCAGGAGCGCTGCCAGCTCCCCTGTACCGAACTTAGCAAAAGGAGCCGGCGCGAGTGAGGCGCAGTTCCCCCAGTAGTCAAACGCCCAGCACTCGCCAGACAGAGCCGCATCTGAGGTGACCACTGCGTGGTACTCCTCAAACGGCAGCGCCTGCAGGCACTGCAGCTGCTCCGCAGGCACTGCACGGACCTTAGGGTTCACCAGGTCCAAGCCTAAGCCCTGCTGCAGCAGCTGAGGGAAGTTCAGGCCCAGGGTGTGTGGCTGAGGCAGTGCAGCCAGCTTGATGGCTGGTTCAAAGCCCTGGCAATCTAGTAGCAGGTGGACCTGCTTGGCCAGGTTGGCAGAGGCCTCGAGGCGCAGGTAGCGGCAGCCGCAGAGCGCGAGGCGGCCGTTGAGGTGCTGCTGTGCCAGTTGGCTGGTGCGGCTAGCACGGCCCTGCAGGAGAGAGGACGGGAAAAGACAGACGAGGCAGGACAGGGATAGGTGAAAAAGATGGATGGATGTAGGGAAGTGGTGGGCTGTATTTGGACGCAGGATGCATGACAGACGGCGTGTGGGGAGGCACGGCACAGCAGCTGTGCTGCTGCCGGGCGCCTGCTGCTTGCTTTTTGCTGGCAGGAGTACTACAGTTCCCTTTCAGAATCAGACAAATCATGTTGGCAATACAGACTGCTGCTGCTGCTGTGGTACTCTGCCATGTTCAGACGCTACTGCTGCTGCTGCTGGTGGTGGGGCGGCTGCGCACCTGTGCAGCTGTCATGTCCAGTGACTGCTCGAGCTCCTCCATGTGCTGCTGCCACGCCTGTGACACAATGTCAACCAAAGCAAGGTGCAGATAGGCCTCCACTGCTGCCTTCTGCTCTCCTGACGCCTCTGCTGCCTTTGCTTTGACTGCCTCGAAAGAGTTCAGCAGCTGCAGCAGCGTCCTGCGACCATTTGGTAGCTCTGGCACCTGGCGCATGAAGCGCTGAGCCCACTGAGGCAGGTCCAGGAAAAGATCATCTTCTGCCCTGCTCTGCTGTGCAGCTGCTGCTGCTGCTTCTGCTGCATGCTCCACGGCTGATGAAGAGAACTGCTGCTGGTTCTGGCTGCTGGGGCTGGTCTGCTTGCTGCTGCTGGTCCAGTTGGGGCCGCTGATGATGATCTCCTGCAGACGTGGGAAGGGGCCTAGGTTGGCATCCTGCAGGCAATGTAAAACGTTTGCAGCAGCTGCGGTGGTTAGGATCTGCGTGAAGGTGGTCCTGCCAGTTTCAGCTGTAAGGGGAGTGCCAGGGTCATGAAGGCGCGGTCAGCGCCTCGCAAATCAGCTGCGCTGCTAATAAAATAAACCGCATTAAATATATATGTCAATCGGAGCCACGGACTGCGGTAATCCCCTGATAGCTGCAGAATTGCTTGGGGCGCGCTCCCGGGTATGGCACTCTGTTCCCGAGGCACACTATGCCCAACTGCCATCAGAATCAACTGCAAAAAGCTCTGATCTATGTTTATGTCAACGCCGGACCGCTTTAGCTGACAGAGCTGGAATAGTATGTGCAGACGTGGCACATGCTACTACTTGTCCTTGACTCGCCTGCCGCACCTGAAGGGAAATCCTGTTTGCAGCGGCATTAAAAGGCCTTACACGCTGCGTACGAGTGCTGCCAGGCCTTGCCCAGCTCTTGCCAAGCACTCTATCTGCATGAGCGGGCGTCCTAGTGTGCAATGCTGCCATGTTGACGACCTTACGCGTGACAGAAAACTCTGTATAAAACTCAAAATGAAGCACGAGGTACCTAGCTGTTGCCTAAGCAGTGCTGCGTTGTCTCACTTGTTACACACCGTGTTGTAGACACAGGCAGGCGAAGCCTACCCTAAAAGGCTGTTACCGGTCAATGGTGGCCGCATCAATTGCAACTTCTAAACCTATCCAGATGCTTTAGCAATGCAGATCGCCTGCCTCGCAGCAGCTGTGGTGTAGGTGTGTTTACGGTCAAACATCTTCTGCGAAGGCGGACAGCGAACACATTGAAGGTTGAATGAAATCTAAAACGTATCATAGGCGCTATGTACCCAAGTAAACAGCTGGCAGGTGCCGTTGACCTTCCTAGGGCATTGCATCACTACCAGTCACCCACCATCTGAGACACCTGTCTCACTGTGAAGTGAAGGTCATGCAGGCCCAGGACACCTCAGCCTTGCGCATGGTGCGGAGCTCGTTACATAAATCGAACGTATATCTGAGAATTTCAAAGTAGGTATCAATGGCAACCCCTGCAGTCACCTTCCTGACTTACGGCGTGGCAGGTTCTCAGAACGGCAACTGCTGGCAACCGGCCTGTACTGTAGTTACTACATGTGTACTCATATCAAACTGCTGCGCTGTGCTGCGTTCTGCTGCGCTCTGCTGTGTTCTGCTGCGCTGTGCTGCCTTCAGCTCAGCAAATCGACACACATGGCCCCTGTACCAGCTGTTGGCCACGCCTGTGCCTGGCAGGTCCCCTCCCAACTTTAAAAGAAACTGATCTGCGAATTATTTGATTAGCGTTGTTGCACACCCGTTTAATGCGCGCAGGAACTGCTCTAATTGCTGTGTATGATCAGCCAGTAGGATGTTGCTTTCCCTGATAACAAAACAAACAGAACCGCGTGGAACGCCCTTGAACGCTTGGGCAGAGACCTGTTTGCCAGCATCCACAGCCGCTGCAACAAGGCTTACAGTCATTACTCCAGGCTGGGTATCATCCAGGATTAAAATCATGTCATTACACAGAGTTGTACTGTGAGAACATGAGGAGGAGCCAGTGCTGAACTCAACACTGGCGTTGCTGCCTGGCAGCAGTGCATCAGCAAATACCCTTTCAAAAAATTCGATCACACCCGCTGTGTGATGCCGCCATGCACTCAGCACTGTGCTGCTGCACTGTGGCACATCATGGCATCACTGCTTGCTCCTTCACGAGTGCGCTCAAAGGCATGCTTTGATTGCCAATGTCCTTCTTCGCCTGCGATTTGCGGCAGCAGCAACATGCACAGCAGCACAGTCGCATGTTGATTCTGCACGGTTGCTTCTGCGACAACACTGGAAGCAAACCTACGTGTCTTATGCAGCTGCCGCTCAAACGGCTGTCTCTGCCGTGCACAGGCATTCACCTGTAGTGCCGTGTATATTGTAACAAGGTTGCAGGAAGCGCATTTCACAAAAGCACAAAGCAGCATGTACCGCTGCCGCCGCTGCAAGTGCCTCCGTGGTCACCAGCACGGTGGTCTGCGGCATGCACAGGCAACGGTGTGCAGCTGCACACTGCCAATACTGCAGAGCGCTTCAAGTCAAATCACTAAGTACCTTGAGTACACCACCACACACGCCTCTCTGCTCACCAGCATGGTGGTCTGCGGCATGCTGCTCCTGTTGTACACAGTGTGGCTGTTGCTGCTGCTGTCGGCGCTGGGGCCCCACACCACGTGCAGGCAGCCGTCCTGCGCCTGGCAGAAGCTGAGGTGGCTGGGGGCCACGCCCTGCAATGTGCATGTGAGAAGGAGTGTAAAGGAATCACGAGGTGCTGGTGTTCTGTAGTCGAGAGAGAGCGTGCAGGGGGTCTGTGACAGACTCCAGCCGAAGGCACTGATGCCCTCTTGCAATGCACGCTGGCATACAGAGGGTCAGGGTACCTGGCCAGCAGCAAACATGTCCAGCTCCCGCGATTACTTGTGGCCTGCCAAGATGAAGCAGCTGCTGCCCTGTACCTGTCAAGCAATCTGCTGCCATAAACCGAACAGTGCCCGGCGTCTCACCTCCACCTGCTGGATGGTGTCCTGCAGCTGTGCAATGCTGCAGCCCTCTGTGACTCGCACCCTGCTGCAGCAGCTGCCGTCCTGCCGCTTCACCACCACGCAGCTCGGCAAGATAACACTGCCACCAGCAGCACTCTCGCCTGCACTTCCAGTGCCAGCACCCCCACTGCTGCTATCCGCCACACTGCTCCGGCTGCTGTGTGTGCTTGCACGCACTGCTGCTGGTCCTTGCCGTTGTGAGTCTGCCGCACCAGCTGCTACAGGGAAGGGCCTACTGGCCAGCTTACGCTGCTGCAGCAGGGCCATGATGTTTGCAAGGGTGCTGTGTGCCTCGACTGTCTCTGGGTGCAGCTGACAGGGTGCTGGGCCTGGCTGGCAGAGGTACACCAGCACAGGCTCTGCCAGCTGGCGCTGCATGTACACTACTACCTGCAGCAGCAGTAGCAGCGGCGGCGGCAGCACAGTTGGCAGATGTAGACCTGCACCGGCCGCTGGCGCTGCATATTACGCACCACCACCACCTGCAGCAGCAGCAGCGGCCCCACCACTCTAGCTTTAGGTGCTGAGTCCAGGTCAACTGCTACTTCCTGTAGCACATCAGCCTGCACACAAGGGAGTGCCTGCAGGAGCCGCTGAACAACTTTTCCTGCAAGGGGCCGCCATACGCCTGTGTTACACCAGTCAGCAGCAGCTCACCTCATGCGCCAGGCTGAACTTGTCCAGGCCTAAGTGGTCCAGCAGCAGAGCTGAGTCGGGGCACAGCACCTGCCCAGCAAATAGCAGCAGCTGCTGGTGCACGGGCACGCCTGGAGGCAGGCAAGGCAGGTCAAAAGCAGCAGCGTGCAGATGAAGCTGGCTTGCAGGAGGGACAGGCATGGCATGATGCAACACCAGCAGTACTGCACAGCACACATCTGAGTCACGTGCTACCGCAGCATTTCACGGCTGCTGGGCTAGTGCAAAAGAAAACGTTGCAGGACCCCCCACCTTCCTTCCTCTCTATATGCTGCTTCAGGTCTTGTACTGTGGTGCTGTCCAGCAGCATCTGCATGTACCCGCACAGCAGTGAGCTTGGGTTGGTCTGGGCAGCACATGCCCAGCTGCAGCAGCGTTGCTGCTCGTGGCACTACGCACCATGGAGTGGCTACCGCCGCCCGTGCAGTTGACAATCATCCGCATGATGGTGGTCGTTGTACTGCTTGTCCTGCTGTGGCTGTCTTCAAAATTCAAGGCGGGAGCTGCAGTGACACGTTGCTGTCGAAGCCAGCTCACTGCAATCATCTGAACTCATATCTTGTGAAACCTTGGCCCCCTTGAGCTGTCACGACACCTGTGAGTGCGTAGCACATGTCAACCAAACCCTACTGTGTCAGCGAAGCGAGCTCAGCTGTATTGGCTCAAAGTCATAGCAAACACCTTGCATAAAGCTACTGATGCTGTAACCACATTGAGGGCAGTGGTCGGCAGAGGATCACCGGGCATTGCACGAAACGCAGCAGCAGGCCGGCCCTACACGCCCCATCAGGCCAGTCTGCAATGCTGCTGCGAGCTCCACAACCATCTGTATACGCTTTTAGTAATGATGGTCAACGCAGCACGTGCAGGAGACTTCAGCTTGCTGCAGCCAGGCACTGCAGGGCTGGCGCTACTGCCATTGGTGCTGCAAGCAGAGCAGTGGTGCAACCAATCACGCCACAGCCAGCTCCCATTGATCGTGCCACTGGATTTGTAGCAAATGCGGCTGCGTTTGAAAAGGTGATCAGGGCCATAATGCAGTGTGCGCTGTGCTACTATTCAACAGTGCACCTGCTGAGTGATGTCACGCGCAGCATTGGTGTGTAGTGGCAGGCACAGCAGCACCGCATGCTTTCCGCTTTGGGAAACCTAAATGGTTGCGCCCATGGAGATTGTATCATCGCACACTGCCTGTCATCAAGCACTCTGTGCTGCACTTACCGCTGCTGCTGCTGCAGATACCAGCTGAATGGAACAGCTTGCTAAATGCTGTGACAGCTGCCTACCAGCAGGCCTGTGGGTCATCCTTGGTTGGGGTTTACTTGCGAGGTTCACTACCCAGGGGCTGCTTCATTCCACATGTCAGCGATGTGGATACATTTGCCCTGGTGCTGGCACCAGCAACTGCATTTAACAGCAGCAGCAGCAGCAGCGATGAAGAGGGCAGCGGCAGCAGCAGCAGAAGAAGAGGCAGCGCAGCTGGTATTACGCTGGCTAGCCAGATGCAGCAGCAGGTCAAAGATGTCGCTGCAGCTCTCATGGCTGAGCACGCGCAGCTGTCCTTTGTCAAGGTGGGTACGGATCTGGCCTACGCAGTCGGCAGCAGTAGCATAGCTCCATAGCTGCAACAGCACTCTAGGCTGCATCACATTGCTTGAGCCCGCACACAACCTCCGCCACCACCACCACAGCAGCAGCAGCAGCAGCAGCAGCAGCGGCAGCGGCAGCAGCAGCAGCAGCAGGGGATGACATGCCTAATACTCGTGTTCTCGCAGCAGCCGAAGCATATAGCACGCCACAAAACATCTCTTGCTGCAAGAGAGCTGTGGTGTTCGGCTTGCATTGACATGTTGCTGCGCGACTTTTACCTTGGTACTGGAAAGCATTGCTGTAGTCCTGTACTGCTGCTCACTGCTGCTACTGCTGCTACTGCTGCTGCTGTTGCTGCTACAGCTGGAAGTGAAGGTGCTGCCAGTATCTGCAGACAGTGCAGCAGCACACGCCCTGCAGCACCATATGACAGCACCCAGCAGCAGCAGCAGCAGCAGCAGCAGCAGCAGCAGTGGATTGCCTGCCCTCACTCCATCCATGCTGTCCTCCATTCCAGCTGCTTTTGAGCTCAAGACGCAGTCAGTGTGCCTGGCAGGTGTGGACCTGCCTTTGCTGCTGCCAGCAGCAGCAGCACTGCCAAGCAGCCTGCAGCTGCTGCCAGGGCTGGCAGAGGATGTGGCAGCAGCAAGGGACAAAGCGGCTGATGCAGCGCGAGCGAGAGACCTGTCCACACAGGGTGAGTGGATTCCAGCTATGGTTGCTTGGCTATGTGGCGTGGGGTTCAGCGCGGTATGTGACGTGTGTTGACACCAGTTGACTGCAGCTGCTGCCAGGCCTTGCAGAGGATGTGGCAGCAGCAAGGGACAAAGCGGCTGAAGCAGCGCGGGCAGGCGACCTTCAAACACAGGGTAGGTGTTGGCTCTGTGTGCATGACTGAATGGTGCATTGTGTTATCTGGCAGCAGCTGACTGCCGCATGCATGCAAGGCAACACCCAGCCATCTAAGCCAGCATGGTGGGACTGTGCAACATGGGCTGGGCTCCACCATCAGCATGAATCGCAACCGCCAACAGAAAGCAGGCGAGTCCACTCACCGCCCTCTCACCTGTTCACAATGTTGCAACGTGTGTTGGCATGCAGTCACCGTAGCCAGGTGGTGCTTCAAGCGGCTGCTACGTGCTGCATTTGAGCTGGTGCAGCCACATGCATGCCACATGCATGCAAGGCCACACGAAGGAATAACCTACCTGCCCGTACAATGCTGTGCATGTTTGCCCCTGCACTTACAGTAGCCAGGTGGTGCCCTCAAGCGGCTGCTGCGTGCTGAAGTATCTGCTAATGTATGTCATTTTCTATGTATGTGTGCCGCTGCAGTTACAGTTGCCAGGTGGTGCCTCAAGCGGCTGCGGCGTGCTGTTTTTGAGCTGATACAGCAGCATGCGTGCTGCACGCCAAGCCACACTGAGCAACAACCCACCTGCCCCTGTATGCTGCTGTACATCTGTGCCCATGTGCAGTTACCGTGGCCCGCTGGTGCCTCAAGAGGCTGCTGCGTGCTGCGTTTGAGTTGGTGCAGCAGCAGGCGGGCGTGTACACACGTGACCTGTACTGGTGCTGCCACTTTGCGGGCCAGCAGCTGCCTCAGCTGCAGCAGCAGCTGCAGCAGGCACTGGAACTGTATGTGCATCTGCAAGACGATGCCATACCACAGCAGCAGCAGCAGCAGCAGCAGCAGCAGCAGCAAAGTTCAGCGCAACATCAGCAGCTGCAGCAACAAGGTGCAGCGCAAGTCCCGCAGCAGCAGCAGCAGCAGCAGCAGCAGCAGCAGTTGTTAGATGCAGCCTGGCGGCTGACAGATGCATTGCTGCCTCGCATAGAAGGCTTGTTCCTGAAGCAGATGCTGGCTGAGGAGCCCGGCTGGCTCACAAAGCACATTGCTAGGCCCATCCCAAACAGCAGCACGCAACTTAGCAGCAGCTGCAGCAGCAGCAGCAACAGCAGCAGCAGCAGCAACAGCAGCAGCAGCAGCAGCAGCAGCAGTGGTATGCTTGCAGCACAGCAGCAGGCACTAGAACAAGATCAGCTGCAGCAACAGCAGCAGCAGCAGCAGCAGCAGCAGCAATGGGGCTGGACTGCACTACAGGAGCAGATGCAGGGGCTGCTGTCAGCAGTCACCGGTGCAACAACTGGCAGTGCTAGGACTCTTGCTGCTGCTGCTGAGTCAGCATCATCACCAGAGCCACAGATGTTGATGGGAGCAGCACCCCCACCTGTGCAGCTGCCTGTGTGGGGCAGTGTCACAGAGCACGAGTGGTCGGATCAAGCAGATAGGGCTGCGGCATGCAACGCTATCAGTGCAGTGCTGCTTCGCCAAAACCGCAGTGGCAGAAGCAGCAGCAGCAACGGCATGATCAAAGCAAGCCAAGTAGGTCCACTCTTGGAACAGGACGCTGGCAGTGCTAATGCTCAAGCAGCAGCAGTAGCAGCAGAGCGGCTGCTGCTTCTGCAAGCTGAGCAGCAGCCACTTGTGCTGCGTGGGCTGGCTGCTGACTGGCCGGCTGTGAGTCAGCAGGGCTGGGGTTTAGGGTGGCTTGCGCAGCAGGGGTTTAGCGGCAGGGTGCGGCTGGCCCCGTCGCTGCAGTTCCCGTTTGTTGAGCCGCAACTGGTGCAGTACCTTGACCAAATAGCAGGTGCGGTGTGATTGCATGGCTAGTCAGCATTGACCCATGCAGTGTGCTTTGCAGCAAGTATTTCAACTGCCACTGCATCGTGCAGTGGACTCAAGCACATGTTTGTTGCATTGCACCTTTTTCGTCATGCGCGGGTTATCATTCTCCCTCTAAAGATGCCTTGTAGATGACAGCCGTCTTCTTGCGGTCTTGACATGATGTGCTGTATCACATCACACTATGCTGTTACATCATTCAGGGCCTGCTGCTGCACCCAGCCAGGTTGTCTACATGAGCTTTGCGGAGTTTGTGGCGAGGCCGCATTAGATTCTCAAACCCCCAAATATGTTACTTTGTGTTATGTCATGTATGTTATTTGTCATGTTGTGCAGGGCCTGCTGCTGCCCCCAGCCAAGTGGTCGACATGGGCATCGGGGAGTTTGTGGCAAGGCTGCAGCCAATGCATCAAGAGCTTGATTGTCATGTCATGTTGATTTGTCATGCTGTTCAGGGCCTGCTGCTGCCCCCAGTCAGGTGCTGGACATGAGCATAGCAGAGTTTGTGGCGGGGCTGCAGTTAATCAACAGCATATGTTATGTATGTTATTTTGTTATCTTTTCATTTTGTGCAGGGCCTGCTGCTGCCCCCAGCCAAGTGGTCGATATGGGCATTGCAGAGTTTGTGGCGCGGCTGCAGCCGGGGTGCCAACTGCCGCCGCTACTGTACAAGCCGCACGAGCACTACTACATGCAGGTGGGAAAAGTTTGAATCCTGATAGGAGTTAAAAACCTGATACATGCCCAAAGGCCCAGATATCTTGGGCCGTACTGCATGCAGGTGCGCACACAGTGCTCTTATGTTTGTGGCAGCATACAGCACAGCGCCCACAGCTGTCTAGATCAGTGTGCTTGCTTTTGATAAGCACTTCAAGTTGTTGCGTACCTGCTGTGCTCCTGCAAGTGCGGTGCCCTCAGTGCTGGTGCACATGTCCATTCTTGCATTTCAGGCGCAGCTGCCGCCGCACATGGAGCAGCAGCTGCTGCTGCAGGACCTGCTGCAAGTCCTGGAAGCACGGGGCTGCAACAGTAGCCTCAGCGCTGCACTGGCCAGCAGCAGCAGCAGCGCAGCTAGCGCAGATACACCAACACCAGCAGCAGCAGCAGCGGCAGCAGCAGCAGCAGCAGAGGAAGAGGAGAAGGAGGATGACTGCAGGCTGTTCTTCAGCCAGGCCCCCAGGGTGTGGGTGAGCCCTGCAGGGGCAGTGTCACCGCTGCACTACGACACCTCACACTCCTTCCTGCTGCAGGTGACGTTGAAGCTGCGGGGATGCGCCAGGGTTTGTGGATTGCAACGAAATGCGGTATTGTTAGTGGAGTTGTGAGCGATCTCTCATAGCTGTTATGCATGCATGCTACAGCGTGCCCTTGATCATCAACTTAGAATGTTTGGTTGAGCCGCGTTGTATACAGCACAGCATCATTCATGTGTAGAGGTGTGGGTGAGCCCTGCGGGGGCAGTGTCACCGCCGCACTGCGACACCTCCCACTCCTTCCTGCTGCAGGTGCGCAGCCACATTTTTGCCAGCAACTTCTTGGCTTGCGCTGATACACAGTTCTGGCAGTAATTCGAGCGATTGTTTTGGTTGTGCATGCATGCAACAGTGCATCAAAGCAAGTAACAGAGCATTAGCTCTGCCACATATCCCGAGCCGGGAGGTTGCATGGGATCAGCGTACTGAGGCACGCAACACCATCGCCTGCTGCTCTGTTGGCTTGCTGCTGCTGCTGCAGGTGCGGGGCTGCAAGCGCATGCTGTTCGTCAGCCCTGAGCAGCGCTACCGGCTGTACTGCTACCCCGACACGCACCTGCTGCGCAGAAGGTGAGCTGGCTGTACTGCTGTACTGTCGATTGCCTGTACTGCTGTACTGCTGTTTTGGCTGTACTGCTCTTCGGCCGAACGCTTACATGCAAGAATTGCAAACTATCTGTCAATAGAATGCAGCACATGCCGCATCACCAGTTCGAGGCGGCGGCGACCACCTACCGTTGTACATCTGCTGCTGCTCTGCAGGTCCCGGGTCAACGTGTGCAGCCCTGACTTTACCAAGCACCCCCTGTTTGCTGGCGTGGGCGCACTTGAAGTTGTGCTGGGTCCTGGCGACGCTGTGTTCTTCCCCAGCCGCTGGGCACACTACACAGAGTCACTGGGGGAGTGTTTACATCCCTTTGCGCATAGTGAAGCAGCAGGCAACGGGGCGCAAGCGGGTTTACAAAGCAGTCCTGCTGCCGGCAGCAGCAGCAGCAGCGGCGGTGTGTGCGGATGCTCTGTGTCTGTCACATTTAGGGTCGCACAGGCTTGAGGGCGTCTAAGGTTTGGCACAGTTGGCGTAGAGAACCAGCATGCTGGCGTGGGCGTGCTGGCAGTGCTGCTGGGTCCTGGTGATGCAGTGTTCTTCCCCAGCCGCTGGGCACACTACACAGAGTCACTGGGAGTGCGGTGATGCATATTCGGACTGCACAGCATCAGGCAATGTGCAAGCTGGTTTGCAGAGCAGTCATGGTGGCAGCAGCAGCAGCAGCGTGTGCGGGTGCTCTGTATCTGTCACATTCAGGGTTGCACAGGCTTGAGGGCGCCTGCAGCCAGTTTGTTGTACCGTCACTGGTGTGACGTTGTTACAAGACAAGGATGAATCTGACAAATCAATAGGTAAACTAATCACACCATGCGCCTTGCATAGTCACAAAGCATAACTACGTAGTACGATGTTATACCATGGTAGCCACGGCACTGCATGCTCAACAACCCACGTGGTTTTTTTGTGCACGAACAGCTGAGCATTCAACCAAGACATCCAATAGCAGCACACACATGTACACGCCGCAGTGCACTGCACTTACAGCCGACGTCTGTAACTGTTCCGTAAAGGGTCGGGGTGCATTTCTTACCGGAACGATTACAGAATGTACACAGAGCTGTTACCGAGCACGCGCCCTCTTGTTCAAGTGTAGCACAGCCGCACACACGTACCAACTCCAGCACAGCCGCTGAACTGCTGCACGAGCCAGCCCAGCCTAGCACAGACACCTGCATCTGCTGCATCCGCACACCAAACCGCTGGTATTCAAAGCGAGCACCAACTTGTGCATGTATGCACCAGCGCAAACGCAGGCAGAATGCATCGAAACGTACTGTATACCGTTGCACGCGGGCCATATCTGTTACCGCTACTGCAGGAAGCCTTGACTGCTTGACTGCTGCTGCGGCTGATTGGAGGCTGGCTGCTGCTGCTGGGGCAAGCCGCCAGCTGCGCCCTGGCCAGTCGCCCACACCGCCTGCATCTGCTGCTGCTGTTGCCAGTACACCGCCTGCTGCTGCTGCCACTGCAGCGTCAGCTGCTGCTGCTGCTGCGCATTCAGACCAGGCTGCTGCTGCAGCTGCCCGTACTGCATCTGCATGCCTGCATTCATCTGCTGCGGCTGCTGCTGCTGCTGCATTGCAAACAGCGCCATCTGCTGCTGCTGCTGCGCCGCCGAAGCTCCCCCGTTGCCAACACCTGCCACTGCTGCGGCCATAGCAGCGAGGTCAGTACTGCTGCCTGATGCAGCACCAGCTGCCATACCAGAACCTGCTGCCCCATCCACCCCCATCATCTGCATTCCCTATTGCGCACACAGGCCGCCAGCTACTATTGCTACTGCAGGAAGCCCTGACTGCTCGACTGCTGCTGCGGCTGACTGGAGGCTGGCTGCTGCTGCTGCTGCTGCTGCTGGGCCAAGCTGCCAGCCGCACCCTGGCCAGTCGCCCACACCGCCTGCACCTGCTGCTGCTGCTGCCAGTACACCGCCTGCTGCTGCTGCCACTGCAGCGTCAGCTGCTGCTGCTGCTGCTGCTGCTGCGCATTCAGTCCAGGCTGCTGCTGCAGCTGCCCGTACTGCATCTGCATGCTTGCATTCATCTGCTGCGGCTGCTGCTGCTGCATTGCAAACAGCGCCATCTGCTGCTGCTGTTGCGCCGCCGAGGCTCCCCCGCTGCCAACCCCTGCTGCCAAGGCAGCCAAATCAGTGCTGCTGCCTGATGCAGCACCAGCTGCCATACCAGCGCCCCCTGCTCCATCCATTCCCATCATCTGCATGCCTTGAGACACTGGCCACCCCCCACCAAACATCGCTGCTGCTGCAGGATCCATATAGCTCGCCGCTGCTGCTGCGCCTGGCTGGCCATACATCCCAGCAGCAGCAGCAGCGGCAGCGCCACCCAGCCCTGCTGCCTGCATCCCGCTGGCTGCTGCTGCTGACATCCCAGGCATACCCCTAGCCCCTGTGCCCCGCATGCTGCCAGCTCCCGGCGTACCTGCAGCAGCAGCAGCAGCCGCCATACCCGGCGTTGCTGCTGCTGCTGCTGCTCCCATAGGGGTGTAGAAGCCTCCAGGCGTGCTCATTCCAGGCATGCCAGGTGTTAAGCTGCCCATAGGGTGTGGCGCAAAACCGCTGCCGGCACCAAACCCTGCCTGCTGCCCCGGGTACTGCTGCTGCATGCTCATGCCTGCATTGAGCATTGCAGGTGCGGATCCTGGCATTGCGTAGTGCTGCATGCTGCTGCTGTTGCTGTAGGTGCCGAATTTGGCTGGCGCTGGCGTGGCTGCATTCGGCAGGGGCAGCTTGGGGATGGGTGTGTTCAGCAGCGCCTGCAGCAGCAGCAGCAGCAGCGGCAGGACAGGAGTCAAAGGCAGCTTGAGGATGGCTGTGTTGAGCAGCGCCTGTAGCAGCAGCAGCAGCAGGACAGGAGTCAAAGGAAGCTTGGGGATGGGTGTGTTGAGCAGCGCCTGCAGCAGCAGCAGCAGCAGCAGCCGAGGCGTCCAATGTGTGCTCATATACATAAAAAGGTAAGGCGCCGACATGCGCACAAAAGCAGTGCTGCTGCTGAGCAGCCAAGCAAGAGACGCAGCATCAGCACGTATGCGCCTTGTGCTCAAGCGCAGGCCTCAAGGAGGGGCGGCCTAACATGAATGCATACAGATTGCAAGCTACCAACATGTCACACACTCTGACAGGCGCGCACATGCAGTGCGCATTCGTTCTGCAGGAACATGCACAGCTGTGCTTATAAGCGCGCACAGTTACATGCATGCCTGCTCGCGCTTGTAACTATGTGCTGCGGCAAGCTGACGCGCAACCAACGGCTTGCATACAGGTTTTGCAGAAATACACGCCCAGAAGCCATGCGCGCGCGTCTGCAAGCAGCAGACAGGTGCGCATGCAGTGCAACCATACATACCTACTGTGCACACAGCCTCGCGCGCGCAAGCTTTGACGCAAGGGGCACACACATACTTGCACTCACAAGCGCGTAAGGGGCCACATAGGCATGGCCCAAACATGCGTACGCGCACACACCATGACATGTGTACGACACACAACATGTGCACAAGCATCCAAAACCTTCGTGATGACCCGCAGCCCTAACACACACACCAACGCGCACATATACCCATGGCACGCTCACTGACTGTCTGTGACCTGCACCTTACCAAGCTTACGTCATCACTAGCCTGAGTGTGCACACATGCCTGTGAGGGTGCTCGCGCGCGTTGACGTCAGCATCAGTTGACGTTAAACCCTACCGGTTGACGCGTATGCCAGCATGCACATCAACAAGTAGTCTGTCACCTCAACGCACGCTGACGCTAATGCGCACGCGCCGTCCCAGGCATGCATGCGCACACATGCTGCAAATACACGTGCAAATAGGCGCACTTATGCCACCACAGCACAGCTACAACGGCACAGGGGTGCATCCTAACAAACACAAACACGCCACGCGCCACATTGGCCCATGCATGCTGTACCACGTGCGCGCGCAAGCACGGTTTATAACCGCACACATGTGCACCCGCTGATGCGTAAACTCCCATACGCGTGGACGCAGCGGGTGTGGACACGCTCATAGTGGCACACATGCGTACGCGTGTGCACGCGACCTTGCGCGCATGCACACAAGCGCGCGCATGCCCGCGCCCTGTGCAGGCCGGCACATGATGCTTGTGTGCGTGCACGCGCAATCGCCATTAAGATTTGCACACGCGCACGTGCCACACACGCACGCACCCACGTCCACAATCCCACACACACGTACATGCACGTGCTGTTGAGTATGCATGCACACATTTCTTTTTCATAAAGGCTTTTATACGGGGCGCCAGGCAGGCAGGCATGTGCGTGTACGCGCGCGCGCGTCTTACACGCACACGCGATCAACTGCGCACAACTACTCGCGCACATACATTCATCACGCGTTACCACCCACCCACGCGCATGCGCGATTGCCGGCACGTGCATCTGCACGCACATGGGAGCACATGGGCGCATGCGCACCTGTGCGCGAGCGCACACCTCAAGGCACACACCCACACATGCGCCAAAGGGGCACAAAACACACATATGTGCGCGGCCCTCAGCGCTCACCTGCTTGTGCTGTGGCGATTGCGGCAGTGGCACCAATGCCTGCCATCACTTTTGCTGCCAGCGCACCCAGGTGATCCTCCATGCAGCTGGGGTGGCCCAGCACGTGCATCTGCCCATACGCAACCAAACAACACTGAATCCCTGCTTGATAAGCAACTGCATGCAGATCATCGCCACACTGTCTCACCTGCTTGTGCTTGGGCAGCTGCGGCAGCGGCACCATGCCAGCCTGCACCTCCTCCTCCAGCGCCCCCAGGTGGTCCTCCATGTAGCTGGGGTGGCCCAGCACATGCATGTGCCCCGCAAGCTGCCTTGCCATGCACACACCCATAACGCAGCCGCATGAACAACCCGCCATAACAGACACAAGTAGCTTGCAGATTACCGCTATTTTCACCCTCTCACCTGCTTGTGCTTGGACAGCTGCGGCAGCGGCACCATGCCAGCCTGCACCTCCTCCTCCAGCGCCCCCAGGTGGTCCTCCATGTAGCTGGGGTGGCCCAGCACATGCATGTGCCCCGCAAGCTGCCTTGCCATGCACACACCCATAACGCAGCCGCATGAACAACCCGCCATAACAGACACAAGTAGCTTGCAGATTACCGCTATTTTCACCCTCTCACCTGCTTGTGCTTAGGCAACTGCGGCAGCGGCACCATGCCTGCTTGCACTTCCTCCTCCAGCGCCCCCAAGTGATCCTCCATGTAACTGGGGTGACCCAGCACATGCATGTGGCCAGCAAGCTGCCAGCGCCAGCGCCGCAGCATGTGCTGCGCCATGCTGCTGACTGCGCTGTGCTGCCAGCTGAGGCAGCGCTGCACGAGCGGGAGCACCTGCACGTACAATGCACATTCACATGAGCAGGGAGTGCACACTGGCACATGGCAAATGACAATCAAGTCAACGGTTGCGTACTGTGTATGCGCAGCCAACCAGGTACGAGCACACGCAGTCAACAGCGTGCAGGCGCAGTGAGCAACAATTTGATGTATCACACTGCCAGAGCAACCAGCATCTGCACATGCACAGGCGATGCACCTTGCGCGTGAGCAGCACCCGTGCCGGCAGGTCCTGCGCCCCCAGCTCCTTCAAGCACTCCAGCGCCACCCTCAGGTGGTGCTGCCGGTTGGCAGGCTGCTTGATCCACACCATGATGTCCCCGGCCTCTGCTGCTGCTGCTGCTGCTGCTGCTGCGCCATCGCTGCTGCTGCCGCCTTTGCCTGCGTCCTCACCCTGCTGCTGATCTGCAGCATCATCCTGCTGCTGCTGCTGCTGCTGCTGCTGCTCTTGCATGTCCAGCACTGCTTTCAGCAGTCCTAGCCAGTGCTCCAAATGCTCTCCTTCCTCTTCACTCAAGTTGCAATGCAGCCAGCTGAGGCTAGTCGCTTTGGCAGCAGTGTCGCCAGCCACCTCTGCTGCTGCTGCCCTGCGCAGGCGTGCCAGGTGTGCTGCTTGGAGCTTCTCTTCCTCTGCGCGAAGGTCTTCCTGCAGCTTGCGTGCCTTTTTGATCTGATTCTGCTGCACAATGCCCACAGACCTGCAAAGCAGGAAGAAATGCAGGAACATGCAGTGTGTGGGAGGGTGCAACTGTGCGCTGTGAATGTGTAAAGAGCACGATGTCCACAGACCTGCAATGCAGGGGTACACGCGGCAGCATGTGACTGAGACTTGTGGCAGCATGCAGGTACGGTACCAACCCTGCAACTGTGCTTGCAACACCAAACTCACTTGTGCTTCTGTGTTGCTGACATCGGCAGCACCGCCGAGGTGCCTTGGGCTTCGGCTTGGCACGCACTTGCTGCCCCTCAACCACAATGCACTTTGAGCGCGACCACGGATGCTCGTTGTCAATCATGCTTGCTTAGTTCACTCAAACAATAGAGTGATGCCAACACCTTGCAGTCTGTGAAACCAGACAAGAGAGAGACCAGACACAAAGTCTGCAACTGCATACTAAAATTCCAAACTCACTTGTGCTTCTGTGTTGCTGACATCGGCAGCGGTGGCATCGCAGCAGGGGCCTTGGGCTTCGGCTTGGCACGCACTTGCTGCCCCTCAACCACAATGCACTGCTCCAGCGAGTGCAGCGCCGCCACGCTCTTGCGCGCCGCGCGCAGCGTGGCGAGGTCGATTACTAGGGGCGGCTTGCGACTGCCGGCAGCAGCGTTGAAGTCGCCACCTGAAAAGCCACTCGTGGTGGAGCCTGCGAATGCAAAACGGAGAAACGATGCACTTCAAACTTAGTGAAACCTTGCGCGCCGCGCGCAGCATGGCGAGGTGGATCACTAAGGGTGGCGTGCGGCCACCGGCGGCAGCCGCGGCGTTGAAGTCGCCACTTGAGAAGCCACTGGTTGTAGAACCTGTACACGCAACAGAAAGAACAATAAACTAGATATAAATCTGAAGAATGGATCAAGAATGAATGCAAACTTCTTTTCTGCGCACAGTGCTGCGAGGTCGATCACTAGGGGTGGCTTGCGGCCGCCGGCAGCAGCAGCAGCGTTGAAGTCGCCGCCTGAAAAGCCACTCGTGGCGGAGCCTGCGCATGCGATGAATGAATATAAGTATGTTTATCCGCATCAAATAAGACTTGGAAGATTGATGCAGGCGCAAGGAACAGATAGACAATACGCACCACGTGGGGCGGGTGCTGCATATGCACACACCAAGCAGAGGAGGGTGGACACGCAACAGTATGTGCAGTGCAAATGGCCTTTGCAATGCATGCATTGCGGTGAACTTCCGGCAGCGCATCTGTCGGAGCCATGCATGCTTGCTTCACGTCCGAAGATACAGCCACACAAACACAGCTAAGTAAACTGCCAGCGCACTGTGCCCGGCCATAGCATGCGCGGCAGCTGCAAGCCGCACCTGTCGGCGCGGCGCCGTAGCTAGCGGCTGGTGCAGGCGAGTCGCCATTGCCTGCATGGTGTGTACCCATCTTTTCCAGCCGGGTGTACAAGCACACACCTGTGGCCCATCATACTAACTTCATATCAAACACTGTGCCCAGCACCCGCACCTGTAGGCGCGCCGCCGTAGCTGGCGGCTGGTGCTGCTGTGTCGCCATTGCCTGCGTGGTGCGTGACCATCTTCTCCAGCCACTTGTACACGCCGGCCTGGTTGCTGCAGTGCAGCGGCATGATGCCTGCAAATGGCTCCTCCTGCACACATACAAGCATCAGATCTCAAACATTGTCAGATCTCAATATCATTCAAGTAGCATCTACAGCCTGTTCCCGACAGCAGTAAGCTTGCAGCGCAGCAATTTGCAGCAGCACCAATAAACGTCAATCTCGACATCGGGCCACTTACCGCGCTGTAGTGGTAGTGCCCATCTTTGGTGTCCCGCTCTATGCCTATCACAGCCAGGTGGCTGTCGCCCAGCTGGTCCATCAAGTACCAGCGGTTGCAGCGGCGGCCGTCCGGGTAGTGTGCGCGCTCGTACCTGCAGGCAATGCAAAGGCAATGTTGCCATACTTATGCTGCACAGCTGGCATTGCAATTTTGTTAACAGCTTTGTAACAGTGATTGCAGTTTGTGGTGCTGCAGGTGCTTGTCCTAGCAAAGTGGAGACGAGTTGAAGTCGCATACGGCAGTGGCCAGTCGCACACAACAACGTTGATTCAAGTGCAGCGTCCACTGTTCGACGCTGCTAGTCACATGCTATTGATGCCCTATTGCCGCACCCGCAACACTGGTGCTGCACCTAATCTGCTGCTCCCCCTAATGCTACATGCTGCCACACCGGCGTGGAAGGAAATTGCACGCCCTCAAGACTTGACAGCTGCTGCATGCTGTCAGCAGCACATCGCTTGCTGTTGCTATTGCTGTTTCTTTGCAAAGTAAGCTTGCCACCCAGCCTTACTCGTCAGCAGCCCTTGTTGCAAAGGGCTGTGAACCCTCATTCACAGCCTCAAGTTACACCCTCAACACTGCTGCTGACCCACCTATGTGACACAAAGTAAATGCCCTCGAGGTTGTGCTCATCAGCACCCCTTATTGCCACGGGCCCTGTACCCTGATCCCCAACCCTCAAAATGACACTGCTGCTGCCGCACCTATGTGACACGAAGTAGATGCCCTCGGGGTTGTGCTCGTCAACAGCCCTTGTTGCAAAGGCCGATATACCTTCAAAGAAAGAAACACAGACTTCAAACAGCTGCTGCCGCACCTATGTGACACGAAGTAGATGCCCTCGGGGTTGTGCTCGTCAGCAGCCAGGTGGGCTGCCTGCAGCTGGCCGCCCGACTCGCTAATCACCATCTCAAGCCTGCAGCGCACAGCAGCAGCAGCAGCAGCAGCAACTCTTGCTGGAGCTCAACCATGCATGACCTGTGCTTAGTGGATGGGGTGCTGGTGCAGTTGTTGTGCAATCCAGCAGCGGAGATGAATGGGCTGGTTGCGACCCCCCACAAGAGGGTGCAAAATCAGCAGCGCTGCAGAAGGCACAGAGCTAGCAATAGCAGACACTCAAAAGCTGCAGTTGCAGCCATTGCCCTGCATGCAGCAGACCTGTCACGAGCCCTGGTGGGCATGCAGGGACGCTGGTACCTTGCTGTGGCAGGTGACTTCCAGCTGAACAACAACAGCTGGAATCCGCTCCCAACCACCAAGTGCTGCCAGCTGCACACAGTGTCTGCTGCTGCCGTACTGGTATTCCACAGGCTGCTGCTGCTGCTGTTGCTGCTGCATGCTTCACGCACCAGATGTGCAGCTCGTTGCGGTTGTGGCACTCCAGCCGGCCATACTTTGTGAAGGGCTTGGTGCTCCTGTATGCGTAGTGGGCATCCCCCAGGTCGTCTCCTATTGCTGCTAGATGCTTGCCGCCTGCCCTATCTACAAGGAAGATCTTCAGCACCTTCTTGTCCAAGCCAACTGTCTGCTTCACCTGCAAGCGTGCCATGTGCCAGGTGAGCAGCAGAGGCACTGTTATAATAGGACACGTTGTGCTGGGGGGCATATGCGCCTGGTTGCTTTGCACCACGAACAGGGGAGCCTCTGCCGCTGCAATTGGCTTCACCAAAAGCAGGTTTACTCGTTGCATTACGATGTGTGCTGCTTCATGGGCTGATTGCAACTGCCAGCACCCTCACGCCGAAAGCATTGAAGGCGCACAGCACATGGCACACATCTTGATGTCCGGGAGCATAGGCCTGGGTAACTCCGTTGTATAGACCCAGCAGACTTTGCTCACCTCTTCATACGATACAAACACTGTGTCAGGTGGCAGCTCTGACCCCATGTAGGATCAACAACTGCTGCTACTGCTGCCCTGGCGCCAGCTCACAATGCCACGGCCAAGCACCTGCATAGCCGAGTTCATTGCGCTTTCTGTGGATGACGTTTGATTTCACAACCAAAGTGATTCGATCAAACAGTGCGGGGAGAGAATGGACTGGCGGAGTCCGAGCTTGCACATAAGTCAGTGAGCCCGTCAACAATCATTTATGTAGCAAACAAGCAATGTTTGATATGGCGAGTCGCCCAGTAGCGCTGACACCGGGCAGGGAGGGTTTGAGTGTAACACCGTTTGACTTTCGGAAGCTGAGAAGTGCAAGCAACTATTGATGTGAACATTTGATTGTTGTTTTGTCCTCATCACGCTCTGCAACTCACCCTGGTGGCGGGATTGTCAACATCGCTCACGTGTTCTGATTTGTGGGGCCGATCTTCGATATACCGCGAACTTTCAATACATAAAGAGTATTCTCAGGCGATCACAAGAGCAACTCGCGCCATCTGCACCAGCCTGGCTGCAGTATGGCGCCATCTTCTTGTGCGACAGATGGACGTTGATCAGGCATGCTTCGTGGTGGATGCTCTGCCGGTATGCAAGCAAGTCGGAGTTATAGATCAAGGGTGAGTGCTGCTGGCTGAAGCGTATGCAGCAGCAGCAGTCTTCTACCTGCAGAGCTCTGGTAGCAGCCTGCTCACCGAGTCATAATGTCTAAACATGTGCCAGACACCCCACTGTGATTATACACGTTCATCCAAACATCAACTCCTGCATCAACTTTATGTGTTGCGTTCAGGTTGCTGCTGCGGCGTGCCTGTTGCTGTTGGCATTCCAGCAGCAGGCAGCTGCTGTGGTCCTGACAGAAGCAGATGACGCCGCAGTGCTGCAGCAGTTTGTCACTGCCAACCCCACCAACAGCAACTTGTCAAGCTGGGTGGGCTCGGCCCCCTGCACTGGTGGTAAGTGCTACTGCTACTGTTTATGAAGCAAAACGTTTGTTGTTGATGCAGCTCCCAGCCTGGAGGTGCCTGCTGTGACATGCACATATGTTATCCTTGCACGCACTACAACACCTTACCACTTTTTAATTTGTTTCTTTCTCTTTTTTACTTTCTGCAACGTGCAGGCTGGCAGCACATCACATGCATAGCTGGGCGTGTGGTGAAGATATATCTGCCAGGCGCTGGGCTGCAAGGCACACTGCCGCCACTAGCAGGTGAGTAGTGCAGCAGCAGCAGCAGCAGCAGCTGCAGCCGCACAGCAGCAGCAGGTGGAGGTTGGAGGCCCGCCAGAACCAGGCAGGCGACTACCGCTTGGAGCTGCATGTGTAACCGCATTGCTCACAGCAGGCTACCCACCACAGCATATGAGAAGCAGTATGCCTGTTCAGTATGGAGTTGAAGTTCGCAGGTTTGGGACACCTTGTTGCATGCAACGTAAATGCAGGGAGACCAGGGTGGATAGGTAACACACCTAGTATACCCTGTATGCTTGCACACACAGTCGTTCTTCTGCTGCGCACTGCAGGTCTTGGTCAGTTGCAGGTTCTGGACCTCTCTGGCAATCAGCTGCAAGGCAATCTGCACACTTGATATCTGCCATGCATGCTTGCCAACTGCTGGGCTGTGCAGGTTTGGATCAATTGCAGGTGCTGGACCTCTCTGGCAACCAGCTGCAAGGCAACCTGCCTGCCTCTTTTGGGCCATCTCTGCAGCAGCTGCTGCTGGCAAAGAATGCCTTGGCAGGCAAGTACCACACAAAAGCAGCAATGCATGTTGCAGAGCAGGCGACAGCAGCAGCGGCAGCAGTGCAAGCACTGCCAGCTACACCAGCAGCAGCAGCAGCAATTGTGCTAACAAAGCAACAAGGCAGCTGAAACTGCTGCACGCGCTATGCTTTTATTTGTGAACAGAAGCATGTGTGACAAGCTAACACATGTGACACAATCTCATTGTTCATCTGCATGTGCTTTTGCTCTGCAGGTGATGCAACAGCAGCATGGGCCCAACTATGCAATTCATCGCTGCTGCTGGAGGTGATTGATGTCAGCAGCAACCTCCAGCTGAATGGTGAGCAGGCAGTATCAGCAGTAGCAGCAGCAACGACAGCAGGCACTGCAGCAGCATTAGGAGGGCCGCCGCAGCAGCAGAAACGGCAGCACTGCTTGGTTGATGCTGACAAGACCACCTGCCAGCAGTTGCAGCAGGTGCCTGCTTGAGTGTGCACTGCAAAACCTCCAGTTGGATTACCACTTGCTCATCAGCAGCAATCTGCAGAACACTTAGTGTCACTAATGTTGCTCAGACCTGACTCTTGTGCCACAGAGATCATGTAATGTAATGCAGTAATAACAACTTTGAACTGTGATTGGCTGCGCATGCACTGCTGTTCCAACAGGGACGCTGCCTGGCTGCTTGGGAGGGCTCAGCTACCTCACAACCATACAAGCCTCTAACACAAGGCTATCAGGTGGGTGGCATCACTGGAGGTAGATTCACAGCAAATAATCAGCCAGCCAGATCTGGTGGAGTTGCTACATGCAGTCCAGCACTTACATGCTGCCTGACATGCTGCACAACATAAAACCATTATCGCTTTGTTCTTCCACAGGCACCCTGCCAGACGCTTGGGGCAGCATGGCAGCCATTGAGCGCATTGAGCTAGCACATACCACACATCCTGTGACAATACTCTAACACCCTCCACTTTGCTCTGTCCCTGCAAACGCACCCTGCCAGACGCTTGGAGCAGCATGGCAGCCATTAAACGCACTGAGGTCACCCGTACTACACATCCTGCAGAAACACTGAACACTTCCCACTTTCCACTCTTTCCTGTCCCTGCACAGGCACCCTACCAGATGCTTGGGGCAGCATGGCAGCCATCGAGCGCATTGAGCTGGCACGCACACGCTGGCAGCCAAAGCTAACTGGCAGCTGGCCAGCTAGCTGGGGCAACCTGACGAGCCTAAGGTGGCTGGATCTTTCTGGTTCAACTGGATACACAGCCCTGATCACAGGTGTGAGAAGCTGATGTTCTGTTGGGCTATTTGTTGTTCAATAAGCAGCTGGGGCAATGTGGCCAACTTCAAGTGGCTGGACCTGTTGCGTGTTTGGCAGGCGTTACAGCCTTGTGCGCTGGCACAGGGGGACTAGCAATGAACATGCATTTTGTGACAGCAACAAGTGGTGCAGTACATTTGGTCATCCTGGTGCTGCTTCCTTTTGCATTGCTGGCAGTGTGACGTGTCTCCCACCCCTCACTCATGCTGCTGTGCCTGTCAACAACAATTGGTACCCATGCTTTATGCCGCCTGCTGCTGCTGCTGCTGCTGCTGGCAGATCCTCTGCCTCAGGCCTGGTTCACTGCCCCTGGCATGAGCAGCCTACGGGCCTTCATCTGCCAGGACTGCAAGTGGGTGATGGCAGCAGATGCCAGCTACGCTGCTTGGCAGCAGCTGGCTTACGTGGACATCAGCGGCAACCGGCTGTTTGCGCTTGACAACCTTGGACTGCCTTTCAACTGGCTCGGCAACCCCACCAATGTGCTGCCGGCTGAGTGGGAGACACTCAGCTTGAGTGTGCTCAGGGTGGGATGGTCTGGCAGCTGGCTTGCATTGCAGCTTGCTGTTTTGCAGAGATGTTTCGCATGTGGCAGCAACGTTACAGTCCAAACAGCTGGTGTTCTAGTACCGCGCTCTCCCCACACGACCACAATATGCTACTGAGGCTTGCACATTCGTTGTATGCACAGAACTTATGACCAGACCACCAAGTATCCTCTGTTTTGCTTCACTTGCTGTTGCAGGCGCGGGGCTGCAACCTCACTGCAGCAACCAGTACAGAGCTCGCCATCTGGAGCAACATGACACAAGACACAGGGTTGATCAACAGGCTGCGCGTGCTGGATATCGGGGACAATCCTGAGCTGTCTTTCACAGACATGGAAGTCTTCTTTGGGCAAATGCGGCTGTGGGAGCTGTGAGTTGTGATGTACCATGTATATTATATTGTATTTGTTTTTTTATGGCATGAAGTTGGTGGTGGGATGAATGCGGCGCAGAGCATATGCAGCAGCTGCAGCAGAAGGAGATGTTTATTGGACAGGGCGAATGCGGCTGTGGGAGCTGTGAGTTTCAATGTGATATGCATGTTGTGCTTTTGCATCAAACGGATGATGCAGAGCATATGCTGCAGACACAGCTGTGCACGCGTGCGGCTGGAGGCATGACAGTTTAGGATTAGGTCTACCACCTTTCACCCATGTCACGTTTTTAAAGTTTGTGTGTCGGATCTGGGTGAATGACTGTTTGAAAGCATTGAACATGTGCGGTGTCCTTGTGCAGGTACATTGATGACACCCAGATCAGCCTGGGCATTGGACAATATGGCTGGCCCCATCTGCCATGTACTCTGGAAGCCTCCAATAACACCCAACTCCGTGAGAACCTGTGACTTGTTCCTGCGTGTCTTGCTCAAACAGCGCACATCATGCCTTGTGAATATGTCAAGACAGTATCATACTGTCCTGTTGTCTCTGTTGTGTCGAAAGCTTGCCTGTCAACAAGCACACTATCTATCCTGTCTGCTGTTGTTCATGTAACCGTGCTTGTCGTCGCTGTCAGTCGTTGCAGTGTCAGTCATCAACTCAATTGCTTGCTGTTTTGACTCAGCAGCATGCTGCTCTGCTGCCTGCAGCGCAAGCGCCCATCGACACCAGTGACAACAGCGTCTGCCGCTCTGACCCCACCGATGAGTGGCAAGCACTGCTTGACTGGCAAGCCACCTGGACTGCCAGCAGCCCCCTGCCTGGCTGGAACCCAGGTAAAACGCATATACTATCTATTGACTTGCGACAACATGCTATCGTTGGTGTGGTTTGCACTTAGAGCAAGCTGCCGGTGAGGTGGGGTGCCGTTGCGCACCGCAGTAAGACGTCTCTGGATATAACTCTAGAGATTTGGTGCTCAAGGGTGTGCAGTGTGTTTTACGGTGCTCACTTTCCTTTTCTGGTCTCAGACCTGTGTTCAACCTGTTGTGGCTCATACCATCCAAGATGGTGCCAGGACCCACATGTAACTATCCTCTCTCGTATACGCACACAGCTCTTCCCAAAACCTGTTCTGCTCGCAACACCTGCTTGCTATCAGCAGCAGCAGATGATCTGGGGCACAGGGTTCTGTCACCAGTTTTCAGACCTTTGCCTGGCCTACACTCTTGCACAGCTTGTTTTGACACTTGCACTTTGCTGCTGTGCTGTCCACTGCTGCTGCTGCTGCTGCTGCTGCTGCTGCTGCTGCTGCTGCTGCAGCCAACATGCCTCTAGACACATCGCAAGTCCCGGCCCCAGCCCCTGCTTCATCTCCAGCCCCCAGCCCAGCCCCTTTCCCAGCACCAGCACCAGCACCAGCCGATGCATCCCTTTGCCCAGCTGTCACCTGGCAAGGTGTCACTTGTGATGCAGCCACAGGCCGCATAACACATGTGGATCTGTCCTTTCTCACTCTTTCCACACCTCTCTGCTCGCCTACGCCCTGCCAGCTAGCACCCGACTTTTTCAGCACGCTCACAGCTCTGATCGTGTTCAGGATCCCAGGCGCTAACATTGGAGCTGATCTGGCAACCTTGGACATGTCGAGCAGCTGGATGCTGGAAGATCTGGATCTGAGCGGCAGCCCTGGTGTGACTGGGCAGCTGAGTGCCAGCTGGCCGGCGTGGATGCCATACCTCAAAGAGCTGCGCCTGCCTGGCGCAACAAACCTGGTGAGTGGGGTAACAATATGTTCAAACTGTTGCCTGCACGAGCTGATGCGCCAGTGACATCTGCTGTTGATGCCGATGTGCGCACACAGCATGCTTCCGGTCTGTTGCTGGTAGTGTTACTTGAAATGACTGGGCCCCGCTAAATTCCTCTGCCAATGGCTGCAATGCCTGACCTCTTCCTATGCAGGGCACAATCCCTGGCCAGTGGGGCAGCAGCGTACACTGGCAGGAGTCAATGGTCCAGCTGCACTTGTCCAAATGTGGCTTGAGCTCTGCGTTGCCTAACCCCTGGAACCTGGTCAACCTCACACACCTGGATCTCAGCAGCAATGCACTGACTGGGAGCCCCACTGCTGTGTTTTCAAGCAAGCTAGAGCAGCTGGATCTGAGTAACAACCCTGGATTGACTGGAAGCTGGCAGGGCATTGATTGGGCAGCGCTGGGCAGCTTGACTGTTCTGAAGCTCAGTAATGTAAGCTTCAATGGATTCTTCCCACCAGGTAGGTGCATGCCGGAGAAACAGAACATAGTTTGTGGGAAAGACATCAGCACGTGTCCAATATGAGTTTGTGTCAAGCCGTGCGCCCTTACAATGTTGTATATTACCAATGGAGTAAACAATGTTGTTCACGTGCGCTTTGTTCTACTGCTGCAGCACTGCTGAGCGCACCCCTCACAATCCTCCAAGCATCCAGCAGTGGTCTCTCCGGGCCCCTGCCAGACTTCATCAACAGCAGCAGCGCAGCAGAAATGCTGCAGCAGGTTCGGCTAGATGGCAACGCCTTTACTGGGGAGATCCCAGCCTCTTATGCAGACCTACAGCAGCTGAAGTGCCTGCGGCTGATGAACAGCCCGGGGCTGTGCGGTGCAGTACCGCAGAACCTCCCTTGCTTTGACACCCGCAACACAAACCTGGGTGAGTGTGGGGTATTGCATTTGGGACAGTAGCTGTGCAAAACCTTGATTCAATGCTTCTTGCGGCTGTACTGTACAATTCAGAGGTGCAGTGCGGTCTTCGACATGTTGTACAGCAAGTTGTGCGCATCGGTCAAAGTGACGACATGGTTTGACCGGCTTGCGGTTCTTCTGCACCTGCAGGCAAGCTGTGCGCTGACAATACCCAACCAGCCCAGACCTCCACAAATGGCAAAGTGGATGTAACATGCAGAATTCCCTCCCTCTCGCAGCCTGACTGTGCACCGGACGGTGGCACACCCACCAACTCCACCTTACAATACTCAAGCGGCTGGACGCCTGACGGCAGGGCGTTAGATGACATCAGCATTGCATTGGGCCTCACAGATAAGATCTGGCCTTACGCTTCACCCTGCAGCTTCTTTGCTGCTGCTTTCAACATGGCAGCTGGAGGGAGTGAGGCTGCAGCAGTGGCATTTCTGGCAGAGCATGGCTTTGCTTGCAAGGAGGTTGATGTTGATGGCAACTTGCAGATGCGCGTGACAGCGCTGGACGTAACGGCGCTGGTGGTGAAAGGGAAGATACCAGTTGACAAGCTAAGGCTGGTGCCTGAGGTCGTGCAGCTGCAGTACTTGGAGCTGCTTCGTGCAGAGGGCCAATCCTTGCAGCTAAGTGAGTGCGGGCCAGCTGTCAATGATGATGCACAGTGGAATCATGCAGCTGTGTGTTTGTGCAGGTGATGCTGCAATACATGCGCTCACACACCTGCTGCACTGCTTCTCAAGATTTGACTTTAAGCAGTGCATAGCGCATGGCGGTAGGCCATATGTTGTCCTGACAGCTGATACACTCCTTCTGTCCAGCCCTGGAAGATCATGTGACACACCTTCACCTCATATGTGTGACACACCTTCACCTCATATGTGTGACACACCTTCACCTCATATGTGTGACACACCTTCACCTCATATGTGTGACACACCTTCACCTCATATGTGTGACACACCTTCACCTCATATGTGTGACACACCTTCACCTCATATGTGTGACACACCTTCACCTCATATGTGTGACACACTTTCACCTCATATGTGTGACACACCTTCACCTCATATGCTCAGTTGTGTTATGTCCATTTTATTGATGCCTGTGCAGGCACGCTTCCCGCAGGCCTCAGCATCCTCACCCGCCTGCAGTCCCTCAAGCTCAGCGTTGCCAACCTAACAGGGCCCCTTCCAGACATCAGCAACCTGACTGCCCTGCAAGAGCTCGAGCTGCATCACAATGCACTCAATGGATCCTTGCCAGCGATGCTGCCACCTATTCTTCAGCGCTTGCTGATCAACAACAACAAGCTGTCAGGGACGCTGCCGGCATACAACAGCAGCGCCAATGCCTTGCAAGAGTTTGATGCCAGCTACAACGATCTCACTGGGGTCCTGAGGCCGGAGTGGGCAGCGTCAATGGGTGGCTTGAAAGTGCTGCTGCTGAACAACAACAACATTGCTGGCAGCTTGCCGCCTGAGGTGTGTGGCAGGGTCATGTTGTGATGCGTTTGCAAATAGTGCAGGGCAAAACAAGGCCGATGCAGAAGATTGCTGCCTTGTGCCAGTGCTGCTTTTCGACACCACGTGCATAAGTGTACAATAAGCCGCCCTTGTCATTGCATGCACACCGGCTGAGATCCTGCTTGAAGATATGTTCAGCAGTTTGGGTGTTAAGGACGTAACGGCATGCTGTGCATGCTGCCTGCTGTTTCCTATCTGCTGATGCCGCTCTGCAGTGGTCTGGCCTGGCTGGGCTAGCTGCCCTGGACATGTCTGCAAACTGGCTCACTGGGCAGCTGCTCCACATATGTCATGGTGTTGGTTCATATCTGCTCACTCCTGATCCCTGTTTCCTGCTATCGCTTCTGCTCTGCAGTGGTCTGGCCTAGCTGGGCTGACTGCTCTGGACCTGTCTGCAAACTGGCTCACTGGGCAGCTGCTCCAAATATGTCATGATGTTGGTTCATGTCTGCTCACTCCTGATCCCTGTTTCCTGCTGTCTCTTCCGCTCTGCAGTGGTCAGGCCTGGCTGGTCTAACTGCCCTGGACCTGTCTGTCAACTGGCTCAGTGGGCAGCTGCTCCATATATGAAATGGTGTTGGTTCATATCTGCTCACTCCTCATCCCTGTTTCCTGCTGTCTCTTCCGCTGTGCAGTGGTCTGGCCTGTCTGGCTTGGTTTCTCTGGACCTGTCTGTCAACTGGCTCAGTGGCGGGCTTCCCATTGCCTGGAGCAACATGACCAGCATGCAAAAGCTCAGCCTCTCATACAACGCCTTCAATGTGAGCTGCCCGGCTGTGCTGCATTGCTGGATGCATCAGCCTCACAGCCTATTGCAACGTAGAAAGCATGTTGCTGCAACGGCTGCAACGTGAGCTGTTTGCTGTGCTGCAGTGCTGCATTCGTCAGTCACACGGCCTACAGCAATGCGGAGAGGATGTTGCTACACCTCATGTATGTGCTGCTTAGCATCATGTATGTGTCATCTTGTAATGTTCAGCCTCTCAGCCTCTCGTATAACAGCTTCATTGTGAGCTGCACAACATCTGCGCTGCGAAGTTCAATCGCACAGCTGCTCGCTTGTCATTATGGTCAGCATGTTTCCTGCTGCGCAGCACGTCTCATGGGATCCGGGTCCAGGTCTCCTGCTGTCATTGGTCCTCATGCAAGTGCATGTGTGTGTCATGGTCCGAGCTGTTGGTGATGTATCTCCTGTTTTCTCGCCTCCTCCGCCAATGCGCTTCAACATGTGTGCAGGGAGGACTGCCCGCGGACTGGGGCGTCATGTCCACTCCAGCTATGAGCTCTTTACGCTCCTTCTCCTGTGCCGAATGCGGGCTGTCAGGTCCCTTGCCAAACTGGGGCGATGCCATTGCCTGCAATGGCATTTTGGAGCATTTTGATGTCTGGGGCAATGCATTTACTGGAGCTGTGCCAGCTTCCATGGAAGGATGGCTGCCTCTGCGGCACTTTGATGTCAGTGAGAATCAGCTTACAGGGGCGTTTTCTGGCACTCCGCACTGCAGTCTGGATGGACTGAGCACACTGCGGGTGGCACGCAACAACTTGACTGGACCTGTACCCACAAGTGAGTCTCTTACGCAGCAAAGCTCAAAGGTTTTCTTGCCGTGACAGCGAGCTATAGAACACTACTTGCATGACTTCTGCTGCTGCTGCAAATGTGTTTGGTATGCTTGGCGGGCATCTACTGGGTGCAGTTGTTTGCAATGACAAGGCACCAACCACCACCAGCCACTGGCATGTCGAAAAGTGCACGGTTCATAGCGCGTACATATCACCCAGTCCCCAACTCCATCACTACTTCACACAAATGGCGGTGCTGCTCCCAACATTCATCTGTTGCCGCAGGCTGGGGGAGCTTCATCGCCCTGCAGCTGCTAGATGCCAGTTTCAACAACTTCACAGGCCCCATCCCAGACTTCCTACCCAACACTCTGCAGCAGCTGTACATGGATCACAATGCGCTGACTGGTTCTGTGCCGGCTGCATTTGGAGCAAAGCCAAGTCTGTGGTGCTGGAGCCTTCACAACAACCCAGGGGTGTGTGGGGCGCTGCCGAGCGGGACGCGCTGCTTCAACCGAGCCAACACAAGCATAGGTGTGTGATCGTTGCAGCCGGGTGCAGATCCAGGGTGTACGGCATGCAAGCAGCAGCAGCAACAAAAAGGGAAATTGTGCTTATGCATGTCATGTGCGGAGCCTGGTTATCACATCGAAACAGAGTCGACACCAGGAATTCAGTCAGAAGGTGACCTGTGCTGCTGTCCGATTTCATGTTGCAGGGCTGGACTGCTCCACGCAGCAGCCAGTAAACTCCACAACCTCCTGCTCCCGACCGCCATTTTTTGCCTAGTGCAAAGCCTATCACAAGTCAACCATATAACACGTGCTTTTCAAAACTGCACTGCAGGGCTGGACTGCTCTACGCAGCTGCCAGTAAACACCACATCCTCCTGCTCCCCACAGCCTGCTGCCGCACAGTGTGACACCACTCAAGTGCCAGCCCCCACACCTGATACAGCAGCGCTGCTAGCGTGGAAAGCAACCGTTACTAACATGGTATCTGGACCGTTGCAAGGCTGGACAGGCAGCAATGCATGCACATGGGGTTGGGTGGGAGTGGAGTGTGATGGCAGCGGCCGAGTTGTGGGCTTGAGGCTCAAAGGCATGCAGCTGTTCAACCATGGGCCAGTCAACTGGCAGCCGCTCGCAAACTTGACGGCACTTCGTGTCTTAGAGCTGCCGGTAAGCTGCGGGTGATGAGACGATGCTGCCTTGTCGCCAACAGCAGCATGCATGCGCGCTATTTCATTGCAGCAGCAGTGCGCCTAGGCTGTATCTGTGTATGATGGCGGTGTTATTGAATGCTGCCGTGTTTACCCATGCCCGTTTTTGAGCAGACAAGACCATAGTTTGAACTGCACCTGAAAGAGAATGCATGCTGTCTGCTGTACATGCAGATGCTCTACCAAGACTGGGCCGCCACACAGAACTCCCCTCCCTATGAACTTAGCCAGCTTTCAAGCCTGGAAACTCTGGACATATCCAGCAGCAACCTGTGCGGGCCAAGCCTCCCTGCCTCTTGGCAGTGGCTGTCACACCTCAAAACCTTGGACATCAGCTGCATTAGCAGCAGCGGCAGCAGCAGCAGCAGCAGCGGAGGTGGAGGTGGCAGCAGGTCCATTCCTTCCGCCTGGGGTATGATGGGTGCATTGGAGCAGTTTAGAGCAGTAAATGCAGGTCTTTCAGGGAATCTGGATGCGTTGCCGTTTGGCAATGGCAGCATGCCAAAGCTAAGTGTGCTGCTTCTGGACAACAACTTTGGGTTGTCTGGCTCTCTGCCTGCCAGCTGGGCACAGCTGCAGCTACGCGTGCTGTCCCTTGCTAACACTAATGTGCAAGGTAGTCTACCGCCTATCTGGGGTGATGCCAGTGCCAACAGCAGGCTGCGCAGCACCTTGCAGCAGCTGTACCTGCACAGGACTCGCATCAGTGGGGACATCCCTGCTGCCTGGCACACTGGCTTTGTCAATGTTACAGCGTTTACTGTGTGGGGCAGTAACAATGTGTGTGGGAGGCACCCTGTGGCTGCCAGTGGCTTGGGCTCACTGTGTTTGGACTCCACTGGAACCAGGCTAGGTGAGCAATGCCAGCTGCTGTGACTGCTGCCGCTGCACATCACTAGGGTGAACTGTTTTAGTGCTGCTCTACACCCTGCACCTGTGGGCTCAACCTGCACATGTGTGCTTGGGCTCACTCTGCCTCGACTCCACTGGAACCAGGCTAGGTGAGGCAGCTGCTGTGATTGCTGTGTACAGGCACAACACACACAGTGTATGACCGTCAACTGCTTGGATTTGTACTGCAGCACCTGATATGCAAAGCAGTAGCCCTGGCTATTACGGTGTGTACTTCACAGCAGACATACAGTTCTCAGTGGCCACACAGGTCTTGTTGTACTGGCCCTCACCCGCGTTGTATGTGTTTCCTTGCAGGATACAACTGCACCAACTTTGGCCCTCCTCTCACTGACCGCCAGCAGCCAGCCAACTGCACACCACAAACCCTCCCCAACACCACCACCCTACCCTCTGTTTACACCCCCCAGCCCTCTCCTTTCCAGCAACCCAACAACACAGCTGACAGCGACACCCTCCGTGCCATCAAAGCAGCATTAGGCCATCCTGCATTCCTCACATCTTGGGATGGTCCATTTGCAATGCCTTGTGGCTCGCCTGGCTGGTCCTGGGTTAGCTGCAGCCCTGAAGGATACATTGCAGAGCTGCGCTGGCCTGACATGGGTCTTGCAGGAAACTTGCCGCAGGAGTTTGCGATGCTGCGGAGCCTCAAAGCGCTCGATCTGTCCCGCAACAAGCTGTCTGGAGCGACTCCGGGGGCTTTTGTGGCCAATGGGACACTGGCAGGCTTGAGGGAGTTGAATCTCAGCAGGAATATGCTGACTGGACCGCTGCCTGCTGAGCTGCGGGGGCTGACTGAGCTACAGAAGCTTGATCTGAGCTTCAACACGTTTGCGGTGAGTTGTCACATTTGGGGTTCAGGGCTGAAGGGGGTAGGGGTTTTGATGGGGCCGCTGCCTGCTGAGATGCGGGGGCTGGGGGAGCTGCAAAAGCTTGACCTGAGCTTTGACACGTTCGCGGTGAGTTGTTGCGCCACTCTAATCACTATGGTGTGCTCATATACTTGCAGCAACTCATAGCTCAATGCATTGTCTTTAAAAGATGCAAGCAAAGTGCCAGGTGCTTGCCAAAGCAAATGGCGCACAACACTCCCAGACACTCAAGAGCCAGTTATATGACACCACTTGTGTTACGCTGTGTGCTGCTGTGCAGGGCGGCCTCCCAGCAGAGTGGGGCCAATGCAGCGCTGGTATGCAATGCCTGAGCCGCCTCCAATCTCTTCTATGCACCTCCTGCGGCCTCTCTGGTCCTCTACCCAGCTGGCAAAGCCTACCTTTCCTGCAGCAGCTGCTGCTGCAGCACAATAGCTTTACTGGAGGCTTGCCACAGAGCTTTGCTTGGCTGCCTGTGTTAGATACGGTTGATGTGAGCTACAACCAGCTGAGCGAGGTGCCTGAGAGCGACTACTTTGCGAATTATGCAAAGACAGTGAAGGTGCTGGTGCTGCGGGGCAATGCACTGAATGGCACACTGCCTGCAGGTGAGAGGTGTTTGAATGAAGCATGCTTGCTAGGCAGTTACACTGGCTGCTGGTTCTTTCAGCTGCACGCAACGCAATGATTGGCCAGCAGTCATGGTCCGTTTGTGCATGCAAGAAGTGCACCTGCACAGGGAAAGTCAGCTGGGTGGTAACAAGGGTGGCAAATGCAGCTTGCATGCTTCTGTATCCTGGCTGGCAGCTGCACTGGACCTTATCACGATTGACCTGCCTCATAAACATAACATAGTTGTTGACACTTGTCATGCTTGCCTGCAGGATGGGGCACCAGCAACCTGCAGTTCCTTGATCTGGCCCAGAACAAGCTCGCAGGCTGGCTGCCACCTGCCTGGCTGGACCCAGCAGCAGGGTCATACTTGCAGCTGCAGTACATCAACCTGGCAGAAAACATGCTCAGCGGCAGCATTCCGGCAGGTAAGTTGCTATAATAGTTGTCTTGTGCATGTCGATATGCGCCATCAGAACACGCTACAACAATCTGCAGCTGCTGAGGGATGCACTGCTGCAAGCTTGCTTGGCGTGCTTCTGCATATACATACCAGGTAGAGGGCGTGGAGCCCAGGGGCGCCGCCCCTGGCCACACGCGCCTTCTTCCGCCTTAACTTACCCAGGAGCTGCAGAGCTGCTTGGGTAGTCATTCACTCGCTCACTACATACCTTGACAATCACCGTGTTGCAACTGCTCAAGCAAGCGTCTGCTGCCATTGGTATCTGCCTCACGCCTCTGTCTTCTTTTTTACTTGTCACTGTGAGCAGTCTGGTCAAACGCCACTGCCGCCCTCAAGACCCTCATTCTAAGTGACAACCCAGGCTTGTCTGGCAACGCCAGCAGCATGCAACTCCCAAGCAGCTTGCAAGCGCTGCACATTGCCAACACAAACATCAGCGGCAGCTTTGATGCAGGCTGGATGTCACGGCAGGGGCCTAATTTCAATTGCCTGGTGGCGTATGGATCAGCAAATCTGTGTGGTCAGCTGGATGCTAGCATGCCCTGCAGCCTGGTCAATGCTACATTTGGCACCAACTTAGGTAAGGGAGATAGCTGAAAGAGCGGCAGTCACGGCTGCATGCTTGGCAGCTGCAGTTGCCTTGTGATGGTTGTGTTGTTGCCTGATGTCATACAATCGTACGGATAGAACAGTTGCTGTGTCACAGAAGTAGCAATTGCAACAGAACTGCATGCTTTACATCAAGTGGCGCTGCAACTGTTCTGCTTGCAGGCAAGGAGTGCGGCTCCCTTGCAGCCCTCACTGCACCTGCATCCTGCAAACCCAGCGAGGCCTCCACCTGCATTCCAGCCCTCGCTGCTTCAGCTGTACTCCTGGGCACATTCTCTGCTACTGCATGACCAGCTGTGCTTTGCTGTTTTCATGACACCTTTTGGGGCTGTGCACATCCTGCTTGCAGGCAAGGCGTGCGGGACCCTGGCATCTCTGTCTACACCTCCTTCCTGCAAGCCCAGCGATGCTTCCACCTGCCTGCCAGCCCTTGCTGCTTCTGCCGCACTCCTGGCCTGGAAAACTCAGCTCACAGACAGCAACAGCTCGCTTGCAAACTGGACGGGAGCCAGCCCCTGTGCTCCTGGCCGCCCATGGCCTGGAGTGGTGTGCAGGGAGGACAGGATGGCAGTGGTGGCTGTGAATGTGTCAGGGTTTGGGCTGCAGGGGCCACTTTCTGGCGGCTTGGCAGCACCTTTAAGCTTACAGGCGATGAAGGATGCTTTGTTACAGCTGAATCACATACAATGCAGCATGAAGGAGGATAGATTTTGATACATTTGATGTCAGGACACCTGCTGGTGTGGTGTGCAGTGAGGACAGGATGGCAGTGGTGGCTGTGAATGTGTCAGGGTTTGGGCTGCAAGGGCCGCTACCTGGCGGCTTGGCAGGACTTTACAGCGAGCTTACAGGTAAGATGAGCTGCATCACCGTACTTCACACATGCAAGTTTGCCAGCGCCAGCCCATCCCACTGATGTGCAATAGCAGGTGTCTGCACTCCTCTGCTAGAGCCAGCAGCAGCCTCGACTCATGCTGACCACCGTATGCTATCAATTCTGTGCTGCTGGTGCTGTGCAGGTCTTAGATGTCAGCAGGAACCGCCTGCAGGGCGAGTCGCCAGCTGCAATCGGCAGCCTCTGCCAAACCATTCACCATATGTTATTTGATTTGTGTTGCTGCTGTGCAGGTCTTAGACGTCAGCAGGAACCGCCTGCAGGGTGAGCTGCCCGCTGCACTTGGCGGCCTCTCCCATACCATTCACCATATGTTGCTTTGATTTGTGTTGCTGCTGTGCAGGTCTTGGATGTTAGCAGGAACCGCCTGCAGGGTGAGTTGCCAGCTGCGCTAGGCGGTCTTTCTCAGCTGCTGGTGCTGGATGTGTCTTCCAACAACTTCAGCGGCCCGCTGCCTGCTGCTTGGTCTGGCATGACCAGCTTGACTCGGCTGACTGCCAGCCACAACAAGCTGCAGGTAGGCCAAATGTTCAAAGCAGAGAGATCATCATTGTCATCTGGCGTCCTACACTGTTCAAAAGTGGCATCTTGTGTTTGCGTTTAATGTATGGCGCCTAACCAATGCATGACTTCCGCGCATACTTGCATATCACGGCTGTCCCTGCGACCCGCTTTGCTGCTGCCAAATGCTGCCACATCAAGATTGTATTTGCTGTGCTGCTGCTGCTGCAGGGTGGTCTGCCAGCTGCTTGGGGCAACGTCACATTCCCAGATTACAACCCTAACAACCAAAACAACGGCTCACAGCCCGGCCCAAAAGCCATGCAGTCTCTAGCCGAGCTCATTTGCAACAACTGCAGCCTGTCTGGAGAGCTTCCCTTTGCATGGAATAACATGCAGAGGCTGCGGCGCATCTCCCTTACAGATAACAACTTCAACGGCTCGATCCCAAACCTCGGAGCTTGGCAATTGGAGGAGCTGCTGCTGGATAGGAACAGCTTTGGCAGCTGGCTGTCGCCAGGGTTTGCTGGGGCATGGCAGATGCTGCGGCGGCTGAGCCTGGCTGGCTGCAAGATGAGCGGCACGCTTCCAGCAGGTAAGAGCTGCATTCGTGTCGTTTTGTTATGCATGCATGCTTTGCCACAGAATCTGGAGAATGAAGTACTCTCCCCGTATGGATGATACAATTTCCGTTCTTGCCATGCGCCTGCAATTGCCCAGGGCAAGTTACATGATGCCATGTGCAGTCCTTCTACAATAGTACACAGAGTACGAGCATGACTCTGAAATGCTTCTACCACTTGCTTGCAGAGTGGTCCAAGGTGGCCCTGCAGCACCTCGACTTGTCCAACAACGCCATCAGCGGACCCCTGCCACCCTCATGGACAAACTCCAGCCTGGGGCCCCTTGCAGTGAGCCTGCAGACGCTGCTGCTGAACGGCAACCAGCTGTCTGGTCAGATGCCATCGCTTGCAGGAATGCCTGGGCTGAGCTGCTGGAGTGCTGCTGATAACTGGGGGCTGTGTGGGCTGCCGCCGGCCTCACAAGTGTGCGGCAGCATTAACAACACCTTCATTGGTGAGCGCTGGTATAGTCACTAACGTGTGTTGAAGCCGGAAGGTGCATGATATTGCTGGTGTCCCTTATGAAAGCTGGCACATGACATGGCGAAGGATCTGGCAGCTTGTCGTGTGTGCCAGCTGTGCTGCAATGGCAGTGCTGTGGCGCATTTATCGTCTCAATGTCTCCTTGCGTGGCTGAGCTACTGTGGTGGGTGCCTTGCAGGCAAGGATTGCAGTACCTTGGCAGTGCTGGCAGCTGCCAATGCCAGCAGCTGCACAGCGCCGACAAGTCAGTGCCTGGCAGCGCAGAACCTGAGCACCTCTGCCTACCCTCCCAACCCATCTGGCGCGGTGAGTGTTCGATCATCACTGCATACGGCAGTGGATGCATCGACTGGCTTGCTTGCAGAGTTTTTATGTCAAGAGCACTGCACCACACTGCTGATAACGCAAGCTTGCTGCTCTTGCTGCGCTGTGGCAACCTATGTTGTACTATGGACTGTGCCGGACTTTGCAATCAAGCCTGCTCTTCTGTTTTATATGACGGTACTGCAGGATGTTCCGGGTTTGCTGGCCCTCAAGGCTGCTGGTGTCGGTCCCTCTTGCAGCTCAAATGGAGCAGTCTGTGCTATCTTTGACAGCTGGTCTCCCAGCACACAGCCCTGCCAGGTGGCAAACTGCACTGCATGCACGCTGGAGCATGGCAGCTGTGGGGGTTTTGATGGCAGCAGCACCACATGCAGCTGGAGATATGTGGAGTGCAGGAACTCGCGTGTCAGCCGCATCGTACTAGGTAAGCTAGTGTGGCCGCGGTCTTTCAACCTTTCTGCTGTGCTTTGTGCAGGTCCTGTGCTATTGCTGTGCACTTTTCTGAAGAGGAATCTGGCATCATGTATAGATACAGCCAACCATGCCGACTACTGTCATCGACATACTTTTCAACAAAAATCCCGTGTTTCCTGCTGCAGACTACGCTGTAGTTGGCAGTAACGGCCCACAGCTAATGTTCAGCTCCCTCCCTCCACTGCTTTCCACCATCACCAAACTCGATGAGCTGCACTTAAGCAGCCACCAGCTGCTGAACAGCTCCCTGCCTGCTGAGCTGGCAGCGTTGCAGCAGCTTAGGGTTCTGCATCTGGCGGGGCCTGGGGTTCAAGGCGGTGTGGTTTTGCCGGCTGCCTGGGGGCAGCTGCAGAAGCTGGAGAGCTTGTGGCTGCTAAATCTGGGTGGTGGTGTAGCAGGTGAGGGCGGTAACACGTGTTACTTTTTGGACTTGCACATCACTTGTATGGGCATGAAAGTAACTCTCATGTGTATGGCGTTGTGCTGCTGCCTAGCGCAACAAGCTATATGTTCGATACTGTATTGGATGTGCTTTTCGGAATCGGTTGAAGGCAGGCTGCCAGAGAGCTGGGGCAACTTTTCAAAGCCTCTCACAGCCTGTTGCATGCTTCATCCTGGCTGCGTGTGGAGGTAGCTTAGCCAGGGGCAACTCTGCTGTGCATGGCTTGTGGCTGATGCCTCATACCACTTACCTTTGTCATGACAGTGGAGGTTATTGTTATTATTTGCATGTATGCAGGCGGGCTGCCAGAGAGCTGGGGCAACATGTCAAGCCTCTCGCAGCTGCGCATCTCCAATGCACTCAACATCACCGGTAGCATCCCAGCGTCCTGGTCAAACCTCACACGGCTACAGCAGCTGGAGCTGTCAAATTTGAATATAACAGGCCAGTTTCCTGCAAGCTGGGCTGCTGGCATGCCTGCTGTTACTGAGCTCTCCCTGCAGCAGATGCCGCAGCTGCTGCTGCCGAATAGCAGCATTACAGGCTGGCTCAGCAATTCAATTTTGACTCGGCTTGAGCTTAGGCAGGTCGGAGGTTTTGCAGGTCTTTCATTGGATCCTGGGGTTGCAGCAGCATATCCCAACTTGACAGTGCTTGCGCTGTCATGGCTAGGGTTGACTGGACCGTTTCCTGCAAGCTGGCAAGGAATTGGCGGTGCTGGAAAGCTGCGGATGCTTGACCTTGCAGGAAATGCTCTGAGCGGGCAGCTGCCAGAGTGGCTGGTGTC
This sequence comes from Scenedesmus sp. ARA3, assembly GCA_004335835.1. Classification (NCBI taxonomy): domain Eukaryota; kingdom Viridiplantae; phylum Chlorophyta; class Chlorophyceae; order Sphaeropleales; family Scenedesmaceae; genus Scenedesmus; species Scenedesmus sp. ARA3. Next base: position 22,717 of record RWJK01001587.1, on the reverse strand, counting down.
TGTGATGGGCGGCAGCGATGCAGCGATGATGCTCAACCTGAATACTTTCACAGGTACGGCACAGGTATGCGCTGCTGCTGTCTCTATTCTGGCTGTGCTGTTTGCTGTGCCAGAATGTGTCGCAGGCGAGCTGCGTTCGGAATGCGCCGGTGCTCACATGGCAGCTGCTGCATCTTCTGTTCAACAGTAATGCACAAATGTTCTGCCATGTTGGTCGCAGCAGCACAGGCGTACATGCAGAATGTCACAGCTGCTATTTCCCGCTGCTTGCTGCTGCGCCTTGCAGGAACCATCCCTGCAGCATGGGGCTCCAATGTATCAGCAAGCTTCAGGCTGTTTAGCCTTGCAAATAACATGTTGACTGGCAACATCCCAGACTCCCTTGCCTCCCTGGCATACAGCAGCAGCGTGTTTGACATTTCCAGCAATACGTTGCAGGGCGCCCTGGGCCCAAACTGGTATAACGTTACTTCACAGTCACCCGCACGTTTGTCTTACTTTGGCACACAGTGAGTGGCTGCATCAGCCCGTTCGCAGTTGCCAGCCATTCGATGACTAATGCCGCGTGCATGCGGCTACGTACAGTGTACTATCTGTAGTTTGTATGGCATGGTGCACCAGGCAGTCATTGTTTAGGTGATTATGAGCGAGTGCCTGAATGCACCTGTTGAATGTGCTACATTTCTGAATGTGGTGTGCAGATGCTTGAGTATCCATACCTCTGCGCGCTGACGTTTGTTGTTACCTACCTTGTCATGCTTGCAGGAACAACCTATGCCTCTGCGGAGGCTTGCCTTTCTGGGCAGGCTCCCCTCCCCCATCCAACAGCAGTGTTACATATCCAAACGGCACCATTGCACCATCCAACATGACGACCAACACATCCACAGCTGGCAACAGCACTACCAACAGCACCTCCCAAGGCAACACCACAACCGCAGGCAACACCACAACCACAGCAGCAGCAGGAGTCACCGTGCTTGGCACAATCTGGCAGCCGTGTGGCACCCCAGAGTCTGATGCTGTCTGCGGCCAGTCTCTGTATCCTCCAGAATACTTCACTGGGGCTCAGGAGCTGCTTGCTCTCAAGGCTGCAGCAGCAGACGCCAACACACAGATGCGCCTCTCGAGCTGGAGGTCCAGCATCCCGCCTTGCACAAACTACAGCAGCAGCGCAAACGCAACGTGTGTGTTATGTGATGAGCAGAAGCCCCAGAGCAGCTGCGGCAAGGCGAGGCAGTCAGATGGCCAGATGCTGTGCAACTGGCGCTTTGTTGAGTGCAGGGGACGGCAAGTTGTGGCCATCAACATGGCTCGCAAGGTATGTATCCTGCGTTGAATGATGCATGTCTAAAGCATTTGTGCCACTGCATCAAACTCTCCATGAGCATGGTTCAGTTTGCAAGGTGTGCACCATGATTGAACCCAGGTCATGGAATGTTTCACGAGATATGGTGATGTCGCTGCATCCCAATGCAGCATAGCTTACTTTCAAGATCCTTTCGCCTATATTAAAAAAACAATGCTCTCTGTCATGTTGCTGCAACATCGCAGGGACTGATGTTCAGCTCACTGCCAGCTGCGCTTGCCGGCAACGGCACCAGGCAGCTGGAGGTGATGGACCTTTCCGGCAATGCTGTGATGGGAGGGGTGCTGCCTGCAGAGTTTGCAAGCTGGAGCAACCTCACCGTCTTCCAGTAAGCACGATTACAGCGTGAATGGCCAAGAATGGAATAGCCCAAGTATATGTACCATCTGCATGCTGTGCCAAGCAGCGCCTCGGACCTGCAGTGTCAACAGTATGTCAGTAGAACGTGCCATGGAGAATGCTCTGGCGGCAGGCAACGGGCAGGAGTGATCTCCACTGGTTGCCGGATAACATAATGCACCTCAGTGCACAGTATGCTGCATTCAACACTTTTTTTGCCATACTGCTGCACCTGCGCAGGGTGCAAGGCCCAGTCAGTGGCCCACTGCCAGCCAACTACAGCTCCTGGACACGCCTCAGGGCTTTTGAAATTTCAAACACAAAGCTGACAGGCACCATACCTGAGTCCTACTTCTCAAGCTGGCTGCAGCTTGAGAACTTCACGATCGATGGCGCCAGTTTGGATGGTCAGCTGCCACTGCCCTGGCAGTGTGTGAATCTCAGGCAGTACATTGTGCAGATCACACCCGTGACGTCAAATGCAACGCATCCGGTGTGGGTGCTGGATGCAAGGGCGGCAAACCTGACGCAGATGACCGGGTTGGGACTTGGTGAGTGCTGCACTTCCCTGATTCAGCCACTCTCCACTGCCCATATTTAACAACACTTGTAACCATTGCTTGTGCTGGAGCAACGCAGTTGAGCATTCCTCCATCTTAACGACTCCCATTGCCGTCTGCTGCAGTTGCTTTGGCAACTCAAGCAAGGTGCAGCACTGTTGCTGGCAACTTCCCGTAAAGAAACCCAAATGTGTGCCTCCTCTACATGCGCCACAGGTGGCACCCAGCTGCAGCTGCGCTCACGGCCCAACTTGAAAGAGGCGCTGCGCTGGCTGACACCACTGCTGCTTGCAAACTGGCGTCTGCTGTACACGCACAAACATCTGCTTCTGCCACCCCTTCATACTGCAGGTGGCACGCAGCTGCAGCTGCCTTCCTGTGACATTAGAAGACGGCAAACCCTTTATGTTTGCACCTTGTGATACATGTTGTCATCTAAAAATATCATATCTTGCCCATCCATCTGCACGCGATTGCAGGTGGCACCCGGCTGCAGCTGCCTTCCTGGACCACCTTCGTAGAGGCCCTGCGCCGGCTCGACTGGCCCTCTCTGCAAAGGCTCAGCCTGCCATCCACCACTGCTGCATGACAACTGTCGTTTGCTGTACACCCATGAACATCCGCTTTTGCCACCGCTTTATACTGCAGGTGGCACGCAGCTGCAGCTGCCTTCATGGACAAATTTCAAAGAGGCACTGCGCCAGCTCAACTGGCCCTCCTTGCAAACTGTCATCTGCTGTACACGTTAAAACAACTGCTTCTACCACCCCTTTGTACTGCAGGTGGCACGCAGCTGCAGCTGCCTTCCTGGACAACTTTCAAAGAGGCCCTGCGCAGACTCAACTGGACCTCCCTGCTGCGGCTCAGCCTCCCCTCCATGAACCTCACAGGCCCAATCGGGCCATTGGCATATTATATGCCTCAGCTGGCCATGCTAGATCTGTCAAGCAACCAGCTGTCTGGGGTTCTGCCGCCGGACCTGTCTGGAGCGTACAGCGGCCTGCTGCACGTCAACCTGTCAAGCAATGCGCTGTATGGTGAGTGAATGCAGGGCTGGCATGTCCTATGTTGTATATTGGCAGAGCAACCATCAACATCGACATCCGACGTAATCGGTGCCCTGTAGTTGTCCGCCAAAAATATAGTCTGTGTAGCGAACCGTCACTTGAGCATGCAAATAATGCTGCTGTGTGGCCCCCTACCACCGCATGCAACAGCTGCACTCGAGCTTTCAAACAACACAACACACGTACCTTCTGTTGAAATGCAGGCACCTTGCCAGCTGCCCTCCTGCGTGCATTTGCACCCGGCGCTACAGTTGCCCTGGACCTGAGCCGCAACAGGCTCTCAGGCCCACTGCCCGACATCAGCAACACATCGTTATCACCAGCCAATGCCTCCTCAGTCAATGGATCTTCAGTTAATGCTTCCTCATCAGCCGATGCAAGAACTGTCTTCTGGAGGTTCAACCTTGCTGGCAACCAGTTCACCGGCAGCATTCCAGACAGCTATGCAGCGCTGATGATAGGCAGCGGGCACTTTGACCTAAGCAACCTTCCACTGAGCGGGCAGCTGCCTGCGGCACTGTTCACGGCGGCTGTCAATGCCAGCACCTTCGCCAACAGGTTCGGCATGAGCGGGTCCCGTTAGCTGACTAGATAGATGCAGGGGTTACGGTGTATTCACGCGGCATACGCCACCACAGACACCTGGTCAAATAGGAAGCTGCAAGCAGCTCAGATTGGGCTGTCGTTCTGAGGCTCAAGCCCAGGAAAACCTCTGTGTCTAGGGAATGACATTGGTTAGTTGACTTGAGATTTCTGCAATGGCAGGCAGCCTGAGAGCATATGCAACATGCATTGTACTACCACTGCATAAATTGACAATCAATTGATCTGGTGACATGTTTTGTTATTCACTTGCAGGGGCAAGTCGCTGCGCTTCACCAACAGCAGCTGCCTCTGTGGCCCACTGCCCTCCTGGCTGCCCAACCTCACCCTACCTGATGGCACCAGCGGCACGGGGCTTGGTGCAGCCTGCAACAGCAGCTGCACACCCACAGTTGCAGGCCCTGCAAGTCACCAGGACTGGCCAGGTAAACCTCTGGGACCTGCTGTACATTTGTGTGGGACCTGCTGTACATTTGTGTGTACTACTCCTGTGGAATGTTAAAGCTGCATTCACAAGTGTCACGCCTCTGCATGATTATGAAAGCTGCTGCTTTACTATTGAAGCATTGTGTCTTTCTATCGCCGCCCTGCAGGCCTTCTGGCGCTTAAGTCAGTCATCATCGGTGCTTCCACACCAGACATAGCTGCCAAGTACCCTGGATGGGGTGACACCTCCAAAAGCCCCTGCCACGAAGTGGATCCCAACTGCAAACTCTGCCCTTGGCAGCTGCCAATCCAAACCTGCGGCACACAGATTCAATCTGCCAGCAATGGTACTGCTGCCGGGCCGCCAAGCTACTACTGCAATGCATTTGGTGTGGTATGTAGCGATGGCAGGGTGACTGCAGTCAACATCAGTGGCGTGGGGTTGGTGCTGAAGGGATTGCCAGGCGGCTTTGCACAGCTGGCAATGCTGAGAGAGATAGGTGAGTGAAGAGGAAGCAGTACAGAGACTGCGTTGGGATGCTGGCTTTTTTTAAAGCCGGCTGAGCCGCGCACAATAGCAAGAGGCTTGCTTCCCTGCTGCTCACAGCTGTGCGAGCATCATGCTTATGTACACTCGTGTACAGTGAATGCAGCAGGCCCGTATACACTCGTGTGCATGTCACAATGCAGCATTTTACATTCATGGTGTGCCTGCCCGTGCTCTGCAAACGTGTGCTGCTGCAGGCCTGGAGGGCAACACAGTGTATATTGCATCATGCGCTTATACGCGTGTGTGTATCCGTGTATAAGGATGCATCAGCTTCTCACATGCATGGGGTGCCTGCCCGTGCTCTTCACCTTGTACTGCTGCAGACCTGGAGGGTAACACAGTGAGCCAAGCAAGCTCACTGCCTGACACATGGTCAAGCCTCACATCGCTCCAAGTCCTTCGCTTTTCAGGCAACAGCGGCACTGCAGCGCCATTCTCCGCCCTGCCCCCCACTTGGTCACAGCTTAACAAGCTCCAGCAGCTGTCCATTTCAAACGCCAGCTTCAGTTTGACCGGCCTCCCTCAAAGTTGGTCAAACGTGACATCGTTACGGTCATTCAAACTGCGCAACGTAACGTTCCTGACAGCTGGACAGCTGCTGCCGTCCAGCTGGGGTGGTTTGAGCAGCTTGCAGACCCTGGAGCTCGAACTGGTGTCTGGTTTGGCGGGAACGCTGCCCTCTGCATGGCAGCAGGGGCTACCAGCACTGCAGCAGCTGCATCTGAAATCTGTGTCAAATCTCACAGCAAGCCTGTCTGACTATCTGGTGCTGGTCAATCAGGCGTTTAGGTTTATGGGTGCTAATGGGACTAGCCAGCTGAGCACTTTGAAACTGGAGGGCTTAGGGCTCAGTGGCAGCATACCCGCTGCCATGTGGAATGCCACAGGGTAAGTGGCTGCGCTGCAAGTTATCGTGCACTTTTTCGAAAATATCTGCCATTGCAAGCAGCATCTGCAGAACTGGTATAGGGAAGGCATAAACCTGACCGCAAAACGTCCGTGAACGCTACGTGCCACAACTTACAGTCCAACCAGGGCACCCAGGAGGGTCTAAGCTCTTGCTTTATGCTGTCTCTTTCCACCGCAGGCTGCAGGTTGTGTCTCTGGCAAACAACAACCTACAAGGCTCCCTCAACAGCAGTGCCTGGCACACCTTTGCCTCCCTCCGCTCCCTCAACCTGTCATCCAATCAGATCACAGGAGCCCTGCAGGCCTCATGGTCAACCCTGCGGACCAACCTGAGCATCGACTTGTCATATAACAACATAACAGGGCCGCTGCCGGCTGGACTGGCGGCGGCTGGGGCTGATAGGCGGACGCTGCAGCTGATGCTGCTGAATGTGTCGCGCAACAGCATCACAGGTGAGCTGTGACGATTAGCCGACAATGCATTCATGCGCGATGTGCACTGGTGTCACATGTATTCGCTGCTTGTATGTATATGATGCTAGTGCAGCATCACAGGTGAAGCACGACAAGCATCACTGGCAGTGCAGCTGCGCATCGTACTCTCCTCACTGCTTGCCGTACGTAATCAAAGACATCTGGTCATGTTGCGACTCAATGTGTGTTTATGCTGTCCTATGTGCTGCAGGCACATTGCCGTCCAGCTATGCCAACCTGTCAGCAGCCATCCCCACAGCTCTCGTGTTGTCATACAACCAGCTGCAAGGCGGCATTCCAGATGCCTGGGCAGCACGCAACTCCAGCGGCTTGTCATATAACAATATGACAAGTAACAATATGACAAGCTGGGCCGAGCTGGACGTTGCAAACAACAGCCGTATGTGTGGAGTGCTGCCTAGTTGGTTCCATGAGAGGTTCACCAGAAGCAGCCCTGCTGCTGCAGCCAGGATGGTGCAAGGTGAGGCAAAAGCAATACGTTTGAAACTATGTTGCAAACACGTGTTGTAGGTGCAGGCATGTTGAGTATGTTCTGCTGGATGGCGGGGTGGTAGCGTACTGCTTGCTTGTAACGACGATCCGTGTTTGTCATTCAGGTGCTGCTCTTTACCATGCTGCTGCTGCTGCTGCTGCTGCTGCTGCTGCTGCTGCTGCTGCTGCTGCTGCTGCTG
>RWJK01001587.1:0-15678 GCA_004335835.1 Scenedesmus sp. ARA3 | reverse complement strand
TGCTGCTGCTGCTGCTGCTGCTGCTGCTGCTGCTGCTGCTGCTGCTGCTGCTGCTGCACACCCGCAGGCACCGCACTGGGAGACAGCTGCCAGCCAGCCACCTTCCAGCACTTCTTCAACACCCTTGGTGCAGCAGTAACTACTGTTGGCAGGCCCATAACACTGCAGCTGCTCAGCAAGACGTCTTTTGCTGCAATTGCAGCTGTCAATGGCAGCTGGCAGGTGTCTGTCACACCTCCTGCAGGAGGCGGCGCAGTACCCCTGGGCGGTATGCAGCAGTGGCAGAGTACTTCCACGGATGATGTGTGGCGCTTTGTGGTGCCTAGCAGTGCCATCAGCACGGTGAGTCAGATGTTGCAGCAACTGTATTGATGAACATGTGACTCGTGCTGCACCTGCTGTTTGTGCATGCGGGGAGTACAGTGCTGCTGCTGCTGATCCAGCAAAACAACAGTGTTTGCAAGTATATATGTTTGTGCACTGCTGATTTACTGCGTACTGAAGTCAATCTGAAGACCTGTGTTCTCTCTGTGGGCTTGTGCATGCAGGTTGGCACCTACACCTTCTCAGTGGCAAACCCCGCCAACAGCAGCATGCTCACCATCAACAGCCCCGTGTCAGTCACTGTGTTCCCTGCAGTCTCCGCAGCAGACATCTCCCGCATTACTGTTTCAATGCCTGCTCCGGCAGTTGGTGGCATTGCCAGCTGCAGCTTACAAGTGTATGAGGCAAGTGGCACGCCACGCGTCACTGCAAATGGAACAGCACTGATGATTCAAGGTGCGCACAGAGAAAGTGCCATAGCGCATATTTCGTTACTTCGCAAGGACTCTGCCTGCGCACGCATCAATCTTCGTGCAGACTGTAGTTGCAGCAGCTCCCTTGCCAGCACATTGCAAATCTGGTGTGTATGCCCTCAGCACTGGATTTTGACTAATTCTGTGACCATTGCGTTGCGTAGGGAGCGTCAGTGGTCTGGTCAACATAACAGCTGACCAGATCAAGGTGACATCGCCTGGCCTTTTCACGGTCAACTTCACAGCTGACGCCATCGAGAAACTGAACTTCACACTCTTTGTGGACGGCTTACAAGCAGGCGACAGCATCACCCTTCGCATTAACTCTACGCTTCCTTCTGCGCTGGACACAGCTGCCATGTTTAATGCGGTTACACTGCAGCGTGATGGTCAAACATCCAGGAGCAATGTAACAGCTGCAGCTGGCACGGCTGTGCCTGTCCTTGCAAGCAGCTGGCACATGCTGTACCTCCCAGTGATCAGGTTTACTGGCAGGCCTTTCCGTGCACATCCTGGCTTATCTGTGCAGCTGGTGCTGACAGCGGCGCTTTCAAACTCCACAAGCAATGCAACAAACGCTACAGCCAATGCCACGGCGCCAAGCAGCAGCAATGCAACAGCTGCCAGCCTGCCGTTGACTTTCCCTGGGTTCTGGTCAAGCAGCAATGGCTCCTTTGTGGTACCCTTCAAGCTCCCGAGCAATGTTACATACTCTGGGCAGCTGCAGATACGCCAGAGCAACACAAGCACTGCACCATTTGTGAGTAGCGCAGCATGTGGCTGCAAATGCACTGTCTCCGCAGCTATGCACATATGTTCAATGGCCTTCCCGCAGCTTCTGCTGTACGCGGTGGGGTACTGTGCACTGCTTTTGGTCTTACTCCTGCAGGCAGCTTGCCGATGACAAGGCTGCTCCAGTCACTCCAGCCACATGTTAAGCTGGCTGTTGAGACTTGCTGTGCTGTTTGTGCTGCTGCAGGCGACAAGGGACATTGCTTTCAACGTGTCCCAGCTGTATGCAGCAGCAGCTAACTCATCGCTAGCTGGCTTCACAACTGGCAGGGCAGGGGACCCATTGGTCGTTGTTGCAGCGCTGCGCTCCGCACTTGGCAGGCCTGTTTTTACAGCTGACAACGTTCGTGTAACAGTGACAGGTAAGCTGTTGAGTAATGCGTTGAATGCCATGTGCTTGATCTGCGACACCTTTGACAAGCATCCTCCAACAGCTGCAACGCACTGGCCGCAGCATCAGGTTGCATGGCTATAGCAGCACTGCGTGCTGCACTTAGCAGGCCTGCGCTGACAGCGTCAGGGCGACAGTGACAGGTGGGCTGCTTGGTGTGCTGAGAGAAGTCAATCAATGTATTTGTTGTTTGATGGACTTGTCGGCCCTTTGCAAGCACCCTTCCAACAGCAACAACACGGCGTCAGCGCAATGCAAAGTAGTGCAGCAATATGCGTAGCGCCCATGCACACACTCACTGCACATGTTGCTGCCGCCCCATCATTCCCTTGCAGGCAACATCAGCGGCACCCATTTGCCCGCCAGCCCGACAGCACCTGGAGCCTCATTCTCACACCTGGCTGCTGCTCCTTTGCTTCGTCTCTGCCCTACAGGCAACATCAGCGGTGCCGTTGCTGTCCCGCCGCTCACCCGCCAACCTGACAACACCTGGACACTCACTCTCACACCAAAGAGGGAGGAAGTCCTCACCCTCCGAATGACAATCGACAGCCAGACAGCAGCATCACAAGCGATTGTTATTTCTGGCAGATCGCTGTCATTTTTGGCGCTGAATACAAGCCTGCAGCAGGCTTCCCTGGTGTCTCTGGGCCTGGCTGCTACCAGCTTGATTACTGAGGGAGCTCTGCTGATGGTGTATCTGGAGGAAGCATCATATGCTTACGTGCCAATTGTTGACAAGGCAGGCGTGCGGTGAGTAGCAGCTGATTATGGTTCCTAGCAGCATGCCTGGACAGCGCTTACACTGCTGCATTGATGGCGTACTTGGAGGACACTTGGTATGTGTGAGTTTGTTGATTGTTGACAAGGCAGGCGTGCTGTGAGTAGCTGCTGCTGTAGTTATGAAACAAAGCTGGGTTTCATGCCCAGCTTAGCTTGATGCTTTGTTCATATACTCCAGTAATTAGTTAGGCAGGGCACTCAGTTAGCAGCATCTCGTGAGAGCCAGCTTGAGACCTGGGCAGTTCAATGTCTCCAGGTGCCGTCCTGCATGTGTTCCTGCACTTGCCAGTGCACTGGTTGCCATGTTGCATGCACGCAGTGTGACGTGGCATGTGTTGTTGTGTTGTGTCGCTGCAGGGTCACAGCAGATCCCAAACTCACGGCGCTGCTGTCGTTAGTACCATCCAGCCTGGAGGCCTCAATCCTGCAGCAGTACAGCCTGGCACCCGCAGCCAATGCAACAGCAGCAGCAGCAGCACAAACCATTGCACGGCGTGCATTGCTAGCAGACACCCTCATGGCACCGGAGCACCTGCATCTGCGCTCGCTGCTGCAAGCCAACAGCAGCAACTCTACAAATGCAACTGCTCCCACTGCCAGCAACTTTACATTTGCATCTCCTGCTCCCAAGCCCTCTCCCTCACCAAGTCCTGCTGGACAAACCAACAGCAGCAGTACTGCTCCAGTTGGCTGGACATATTTGAGTGACTATGAAATGGAGCCGCCGTTAGTTGACATGTTTGATGCGCCAGCTCCACTGCCTGCCAACTACACTTTTGAGCAGCTGGCTTCGCCAGATGGTGGCAATGCAGTGCAGGATTGGCTGCCATTGAATGCGAGCATCATCACGTACCAAGGTCAGCTGGGTTTGTGCAGTATGCTTGCTTCAAATTTGGATGTATGCCGAGCTTTTGTTTCGGTCAGGGGCGTGTGCCGTCCAGCTGTCAGGCGCTGCAGGTCATGTCATCATCATGTTACTCATGCTGCAGGCCGTGTGTGGCCATGACTCAGCATCCTGCATGCATGCATGCATGCATGCATACACGACAGTAGTACTTTAACTGTCATGAGGTGTGCAAATTTGGCAAGTAACAGCGTCACCTTGAACTTGGCCTGCAGGGGTATTTGATGCCGTCCGAGGTTTCTACACCTTCCAGATCTTCCCCAGCATGCCAGATACATACCTGGCGCTGCTCTCCCTGCGGCACCCCAACCTCACAAACAGCTTCAACGTCACAAAGTTCCACCTGGCAGCAGTGCCCAACCCCGCAGCAGCAGCAGCAGCAGCAGCAGCAGCGAATGCAAGTGCAGCAAGCGACAGCAGCGCTGTTACGGCTGCATCTCTTGCGCTGTTTAACCCGCTGGTGAATCCGCGTGTTGCGTTTGTGGTGTCAATGCCGGATGTGGTAGTGGCAAGATATGCCGGCGGCAGTGCAAAGGCGCTTTCAGACTTCACGGCTGTGGTTGCTGCAAAGGCGGCGCTGGATGGAGCAAGCTGGGTACAGGCGGCAGCACTGCCAGGTACTTCCCTCTCCATCAATGCAACGGTGAGTAAGCTGAAGATGTGCAACGCAAGTTGCTGTCCACAATGCTATTGTTCATTGTTTCTGCAGCTGCAGTTCTGCCTGTGCCACATTGTTCTTCGTATGCCATGCACATGTGGGTTGTACAACCCCAAGTACAAACAGAGCTTTCGTTTCTAAATCTCTCGCGCTCGCTCTTGCCTGTTTCCTGGTCTGCAGATGTGGTTCCCCAGCACCTATGCCAACATCTCCTCGCCCTTTGAGGGCCTCTCAGCGCTGGACTATTTTGCATTCCTGCTGAGCAAGCTGCCAGCTGTGGCCTTCAGCAGCGACAGCTACCCAGCACTGGTGGCTGCAAATGCCAAGGTGAGAGTGGGTGTTTGACTGTCATGCCATGGCAGCAGCTGTAGCAGAGAACAGGTACACCTGCTGTTGAAAAATTTTGTTCAGTAGCTGCCAGCTGTGGCTTTCTGCAGCGAGAGCTACCCGGCACTGGTGGCTGCAAATGCCAAGGTAAGTCAAGCCTCTGGCCATCATGTAATGGTAGCAGCTGAAACAAGCTACTGTCACCGTGCTTACCGCTAGTTTGTTCAGTAGCTGCCAGCTGTGGCCTTCAGCAGCGACAGCTACCCAGCAATGGTGGCTGCAAACGCCAAGGTAAGTCAAGCCTTTGGCCATCATGTCATGGCAGCAGCTGAACAAAGCTATGTAGTCAGTGTACTGTCTCCTTGCTTACCACTAGTTTGATTTGTAGCTGCCAGCTGTGGCCTTCAGCAGCGACAGCTACCCAGCATTGGTGGCTGCAAACACCAAGGTGAGCCTTTGACGGTCATGGCAGCAGGTGTAACTGCAAGCTCCAGTACACGACACGTGTCCATACATCTGACAGGTTTATGCACCCATGATCTACAACATCACCTCATGCTCACCTGGCGGTATTCATCTGAGTTAGGAGTGGTTACATTTGGTGCTGGCACCATTTAAAGCGGTATGAACCACAACAGGATGAGCGCAGGCGTCATGTATGCTGCAGTGCTTTTCGCTGGCCATTTTGCTAGGCCCCGACCTCTCTGCCTTGCTCCCACATCATGTGCTGCTTCATGCAGGTGGCCAACTTTACAGTGACACTGCCTGGCAGGGGCTCAATGGATGGCTTTGCATACGCAGCTGCCTCCACCACCACCACCAGCAGCAGCAGCAGCAGCACAGCACCCAGCAGCAGCACTGGCACTACCAGCACCACTGTACGGGTGGTGGACATTCAAGCTAGCCAGCTGCAGGTTGTTGTGGCTACACCAATCAGTGGCAGCAGCAGCAGCACTCCCACACCTCCGCCCATTGATCTCAGCAAGATCATTGACACCTCGCCACCCGTTATAACGCTTTCCGGCAGCCCCTACATGTCTGTCCTTCAAGCAGACAGGTTCAGTGACCCGGGGGCCACAGCATATGACAACATTGACGGCAACGACGTAACAGTAGTAACACGGCTGCAGCTGTGCAGCCGGCCCAGCGGCATCGAAACAGCAGCTGCAACTGACAGCCGCAGGCTCACATGCGGGGCTGCGCTGCCAGCGATCAACACAACGCTGCCGACAGCAAGCAATGCTACGTTTGTGTTCACATACTCAGCACGAGATGTGGCAGGCAATCAGGCAGTACCGCTGCGGCGCTACGTTGTGGTCACTTCAAGGTGAGAGCAGCCACAGTCAATGTTCAGCGTCACAAACATGTGTTGGCTGAAGCTTTTGATTTGTGCTGTTCATCATACCTCTGTGGTGTTGCTTTACGTTGTGTGATCACATCCAGGTCAGGGCAACTGCAGGCTGCTGTATGGGCAACATGCATGGATATGTTGCACTTCAGCAACCAAGCATGCATCGTTGGTAAGCGTGCATATGGCAGCAACAGCACGCACAGCACGCCTTTTTACTTCCTGTTGATGTTCCCGCAGGTGCACGTCTCCAGAGAGGTGGTGCCCAGAGCTAGCTGCATGCTCCATTCAAGGCCTCTGCTTGAGGGCTTTCAGCAGCAGCACAGGCAGCAGCAGTACCTCCTCATCCAGCTCCAGCGGCAGCAGCAGCAGCAGTGCGGCTGCAGCCTTCATCCCTCCTGTTGACAAGACGCCTCCAAGGCTCCGGCTGCTGGGTTCTGGCAGTGCTGCTATCACTGCCAGTGGCGCTGTGATTATGATCGACACTGTTGCGTACAAGTCTGCCTGGAAAGATCCAGGAGCTTCCGCAATGGATGCGGTCGACGGGGATCTGTCGACGAGCATCCAATCCTTCGGCGTCGGAGCTGTAGATACGAGCGTGCCTACGGCTCCAGGCAAAGAGTTTGGGTTTGTTGTGGAGTATTACGTTGAAGATAAATCTGGAAATGCAGCACCGCTGGCAAGGCGGCTGATTAAAGTGGTGTGTCCAAAGGGAGAGTCATATTGCATCAACCCTGACATCAACCAGCCAACATGTACCGTCTCGGGCGTGTGCGGCGCGTCACAGCTGCTGTCATTTGCTGCTCCCGGCGCCGTTTCAACCACTGCTGGCAGCAGCAGCGGCAGCACTACAGCAGCTTCTACCTCATCCTCCAGCAGCAGCAGCAGCAGCAGCAAGGCTAGCTCCAATGCTGCTGCTGCAAAGCCAGCTGGCCCAACTCCTCCCAGGATCAGCCTGCTGAAGTCAGGCCCTGTGCAGATTCTGGCTGGCGGCGTGTATGACAGATGTGCTGACAGTGCGCCGATTTCTGCGCTGTGTGAGCGGGGCGTGGCAGCAGAGGATGATAGGGATGGGAACATGGAACGCCAGGTCCTTGTGTGCGGTAACAGGTGGGTAGTGAGTGAACTGACGCTTGAGTGTTGGGTCATGCTTTGAAGGAAAACAGAGATGGTAACATGGAGCGCCAGGTACTGGTGTGCGGCAACAGGTGGGTGATAATGTGTGCATTGGTATCTGCCATGGTATCTGCGCTGTGTGAGCGGGGCGTGGCAGCAGAGGATGACAGGGATGGAAACATGGAGCGCCAAGTACTGGTGTGTGGCAACAGGTGGGTGCTGATGTATGTGTTTGTATCTGATATGACATCTGCGCTGTGTGAGCGGGGCGTGGCAGCGGAGGATGACAGGGATGGCAATATGGTGAGACAGGTGCTGGTGTGTGGCAAAGGTGAGCGATGATGTGTGTGTTTGTATCTGCAATGAAATATGTGCTGTGTGAGCGGGGCGTGGCGGCAGAGGATGACAGGGATGAAATCATGGAGCGACAGGTGTTGGTGTGCGGCAACAGGTGAGCGATATTTTGGTGTCAACTGCGGTGATATCTGCATGATAGCTGCGCTGTGTGAGCAGGGCGTGGCAGCGGAGGATGATAGAGATGGCAATATGGAGCGACAGGTGCTGGTGTGCGGCAACATGTGGGTGATGTAGCAAGATGTTTGCTATGGTGCATCTGAACCACGCGGTGAAGGGTGTCAGGGACGAGAACATGGAGCGCCAGGCGCTGGTGTGCAGCAACAGGTGAGCGATAACATCTGCGTTTGTGTCTGCGATGAAATCTGCCTCCATTGTGAGCGGGGCGTGGCGGCAGAGGATGACAGGGATGGAAACATGGAGCGCCAAGTGCTGGTGTGCGGCAAAAGGTGAGTGGTGCAGCATGATGGTTGGTTTGGTGCAGCAGCTGTTTGGCTTGGTGTACTTGGGTCATTATGTGAAGGGGGACAGAGATGGCAATATGGAGCGCCAGGTGCTGGTGTGTGGGAACAGGTGGGTGCTGCAGCAAGATGTTTGTTTTGGTGCAGTTGAATCTTGATAGGCTCATAATGACAGCACACCTTTGCTGTAAGCTGTACGTTTAGTACTCTGATTGGAGACAGCTGTTTTCTTGCAAATGGTGTTGCTAGCGCAAATGCGTCTCGCATCACATCAAACAGAGAGCATTGCTTGGTGCTTGGTTGTGTTCGTCGTCACATGTACGGCTGCCTGTCCCATGTGCAGGTGGCGCCGTCAGGGCAACCAGCGACCTGTGCCTGTGATGTTGGTCTGCGGCATCAACAGCGACACACCTGGCGACTACAACTCAACCTCCACGCCACATGTATGTCTGCTGTCTGCATGTGCAGGTGGCGCCCGCAGGGCAACCAGCGGCCAGTGCCTGTGCTGCTGGCTTGCGGCATCAACAGCGAGACACCTGGTGACTACAACATAACCTTCAGCGTCACCAACAGCGCCGGGCTGTCTGCAAGCACTCGTCGCCGCATCACGATTAAGGCGGTGTGCCCATCTGGCGAGGCGCTGTGCTCTGACAAGGTGAGCTTGCATGCCTGGCTACTGCTGTGTGTACTAAACAGATGCGTGTGCTGGACCTGGCTAGTGTTGTGTGCTAGTGCTGAATGCCCCAGGCGATTACAATAAAACTTCAGTGTCACCAACAGCAAGCGTTCGGCGGCGCACAGTCAAGGCGGTATGCCCGTCTGGCGAGGCGCTGTGCCCCGACAAGGTGAGCTTGCAGGCTTGGGTAGTGCTGTAGTCTGAGCAGATGAGAGTGCTGGGCCTGGCTAGTGCTGTGTGCTGGCGCTGATGCACCTGATGATTACAACATAACCTTCAGCGTCACCAACAGCGCCGGGCTATCTGCAAGCCCTCGGCGGCGCATCACAATCAAGGCGGTGTGCCCGTCTGGGGAGGCGCTGTGCTCTGACAAGGTGAGCTTGCAGGCCTGGGTACTGCTTTATGTACTGAGCAGAAAAGTGTGCTGGGCCTGGCTAGTGCTGTGTGCTAGTGATTATGCACCTGTTGACTTCATAATATAACCTTCAGCGGCACCAACAGCGCTGGGCTAACGGCAAGCGCTCGGCGCCGCATCACCATCAGGGCGGTGTGCCCCTCTGGCGAGGCGCTGTGCCCAAACAAGGTAAGCTTTTGTTCTCATCTACATCAAGGTTACCACGAACCACATGTGTGCTGCTGTGTGGGCGCTGCCTTGCACTGCAATGCTTCAGCAGCATGTCCCCACAGCAAACGCGTGAAGCATCTCACATGGCTGACTTGCTGCTGCTGCAGGTCACCTGCAGTGTCGGCGGCAGCTGCGTCAGCTTCTCTGCTGGTGCCGGCTCCAGCAGCAGCAGCAGCAGCAGCAGCAGCAGTGGGCCATCTGCAGGGCAGCAGCCCTCAACAGGCCCTCAGAGCACTACCAGCATCACTGCAAAAGCTGCTGCTGCTGTCAGCTCAGCTCAAGTTGAAGCACCTAACCAGCCGCCGGTTGTCACTCTCATCACCAGCAGCAGCTTCGGCAGTGTGGTGTATGTTAGGCAAGGCAGCAGCTATGAGCCATGCAGAGATGGAATTATCCCTTCTGCTGACAACCCATGTGAGCCAGGTGCCACAGCATTTGACCCAGATGGCATTCCTGCTGCAGCAGCAGCAGCAGCAGCAGATGACAGCGCAGGCGGCGGCAGCAGCAGAGGCGCTGGCGAGAATCAGACAGATGAGATTGTGGTGTGTCCACCGGAGCAGTGCCTGAGTCGGGGCTGCTCTCCTGTTGAGCTGCGGAGGCACTTCTTTGCTACGAAGGGGCTGAAGGGGTGCAGCATTGACACATCCATGCCTGAAGGCAGCCAGTTCAAGGTGCGATAGGGAAGCTATTGGCCACATGCTGTGTGGCTGTGTTTGCTAGGTATATGTTTTGTGCGTATTATTAGAGAGGGGCTCAAGGGATGCGGCATGGACACATCCATGCCTGAAGGCAGCCAGTTCAAGGTGCGATAGAGGAGCTACTGGCCACATGCTGTGTGGCTGTGTCTGCTAGTTTTCTGTTTTGTGTGTCTTCTTTGCTGCCAAGGGGCTCAAGGCATGTGGCATTGACACAAATATGCCTGAAAGGAGCCAGTTCAATGTGGGACGCAACTACTGGCAGCCTGCAGTTTTCCTACTGTCTTTTTTCACGCCACCTGCAACAGTCCTCAGGGACCATGGCCTGCCTTTCGGCCCTCTGCTTGCCGTACGCTTTGTTCCGCTTGCATAGAAAGCCTAAGTTGGGCCAAACAGGTCATGTAATGCTGCGTCTCATAAGAATCATCATCCTGTATGCGCTGCCGCTGCTGCTTCTCTCAGGTGGACTTCTGGGTGTGGGACAGTGGCATACCCATGCTGATCGCATCTGCGGTGCGCACCGTTGTAATTGACAAGCCCTGCCCAAGCAGCAGTGCTCCTTTCTTCTGCGAGGATGCAGCAGCCGGCAGGAGCTTCTGCTCGGGTGAGGCCGAGCAGGAAAATAATACTCACAAGGTTTTATTTAAAAACTATAACAACTTTTGAAATGCGATTGACAGCTGTGAACTGTTGTGCCACCTGTGAGCATGTGTGTGTATGATTTCAGCTGGCCTATATGCGTGTGTGCTCTTGCATCACACTGTAGCCACAAATTTGTGCCGAGACCACATGCAATGTGTTAAAGTGCTGCTCAACATCCCCTGCTTGACATATGCGTGATACCATCCATCCCCAGGCACCCCCTGCAGCCAAACCCAGAAGCTGCTGCCCCCCAGCAAGCCCAAGCCCCACCTGCAGCTGCAGCCCAACTCAGCTGCCACTGTATACGCAGCATACGGCAAGCCAGCAGCATTCTTTCTTGGGCCTTGCGCAAGCGGCCTCAAGAACAGCAGCTGCGGGGCTGTGGCTTGGGATGTGTCACCAGGGCAGCAGGGGCGGGAGGATCTGACGCAGTACATCACAGTGACACAGAGCAGGGACGACTGCGACTCTGCTGATGTTCAGGTGTGGCTAGGTTATAAAACCCCACAGCACAACATCTGCGGGAGAACCTAGAACATGCTGCAGCTGCTAGTGTGAATACATGCCGCCGTCACTGTACTATGTGCCTCCTCCTGGTGTTGTGTTGACCCCGCGCTGATGCGGCCGATGTGATCTGAGGGAGTCTTTGTGCCTGTCTGCTCTGCTTCACTTGTCTGTTTCTTTCTGTGTCCGCTGCAGTCCTGCCCCACCTGTGACCTGGCAGCGCTGGCAGCTGCAGGCAACTGCATGTCAGGCAGCTACACGTTCACTCAACCCGTATGTTCGTTGCTGCTGCTGCTGCTGCTGCTGCTGCTTCTGCTGCTGCAGTCTTGTCCCACTTGTGACCTGGCAGCGCTGGCAGCTGCAGGCAACTGCATGCCTGGCAGCTACACGCTCACCTACTCCGTTACAAACAGCAACGGCGCAACAGATACCGTGGACCGCCAACTCATTGTCTACCAAGCAGCCAGCTACTCCGCTTCCCTTGTGCTTTTCAAGGACCTTGCAAATGCCACAGCAGCCGAGGCAATCGCAGCTGGCCTGACAAACAGCAGCAGCGAGCAGTGTGCTGCAGGTGCAGCAGCAGTGCTAGCTGCACTTCCAGCAGAGCTTGCAGCTAGCATGCAGCCAACTGATGTGGTGGTGAATAGTGCAAATGTGCTGCAGCAGCCGTCATTGAGCTACTCTGTGACTGCTAATGTCAGCATCTACCTGTTCTCGCCATCTGGAGTGCATAAGAAGGATCTGGATAGCTTCACAGCTGCATTGGCAAGCTCAGCTGCAGCAGCGGCAAGCAGCGGCAATGCACAACTGAGGAGGCTGCTGCAGCACTACGATGAGTCAACTGCTTACACATCAACCAGCAGCAGCAGCAGCAGCAGCAGCGCCGCAAGCTTTGCTGCTAGCCCTGCAGGCAGCGCTGCTGCAAGCAACGTAGCGCACTTTCTGCGAATGCTTCAGGAGCACAGCAGCAGCAGCAGCAGCAGCAGCAGCAGTGGCTCCTCGCCCTCTGCTGCTAACTGCTCAGGCTCTACAGATGGTACTGCTGCTGCCGGATCAGGTGCCTGTGAACCAACAGATGCAGCAGGTCCTGCAGCCAGGCGGCAGCTGCTGCAGGCATCCAGCGGCATGGATGCTTCACTAGCAGCGCTGGACAGCTCACTGGCTGCGAATCTGGGTGCAACGGGCGGCAGAAGTGCAGCACTCACAGATCAGAATGTTGACCTGCTAGCGGTGAGTAGACACTGTTAGGGAAATGTATTTTCATGCTGCAGCGTGTTTTGTAGAGCACAGTATGTTTTGTGCTGACTATGCGCTACAGTAGAGGCTGATGCATCAACCTCACATCACTTTGCTCTGTACGTGCCTCCAACGCTGCTGCTGCTGCTGCTGCTGCTGCTGCTGCTGCTGCTGCTGCTGCTGCTGCTGCTGCTGCTGCTGCTGCTGCTGCTGCTGCTGCTGCCGTTGCTTGCAGGCCTACATGTCTGCGCTGACCAGCAGCGTTGACCTGCTGGAGCAGCGCGCCGCCCAGCTGGGCAGCAGCGGCAGCAGCCTGGCAGGGCAGCTGGATGCTGCCTTTGGTAGTGAGGCGCAGCAGCGGGAGGCGGCGGCTGATGTGGCGCTGACAAACACGTTCAAGGTGAGAACAAAGTGCCCAGCATGCCTTACACATGCACAGCGCTTCAGTGTTTTTCTAAGCCCATGAGCATCAGTCCTTTGAATGATTTAGGTACAATTTCATCGGATCGGCAGGTCAGCTGGATGTTGCCTTTGGCAGCGAGGCGCAGCAGCGGGAGGCGGCGGCTGACGTTGCGCTGAGAAACACGTTCAGGGTGAGGGCTTGTGTCTGGCACCTGTGCTGTGCAGGCTTGATCGTGCGTTGACCTGGCTGTACAGCTACATTTTTATTGCTACGGTGGCAATCCTGAGCGCCACCAGTGACCTGCTACAGCAAGAATATCACTGAGGAACACGATCTTATTGCGTGCAGGACCTTGTGGCCAGCTTCGATGCCATGGTTGCCACCTTGAGTGACCTCAGCGACCAGGCAGCAGCAAAGTTCAACACGCAGGCCTCAGCAGCAGCCAGCCTTGCAGCCTCTATGAGCGACACGATCACCGCAATGCGGGAAGCAGCGGCATTGAATGAGGCAACGACCGAAAAGTATGTGCAGCAGACGCTGATGCTGGACGCTGCTACTGGGCAGGCGGCGGACGGCTGGAGCTGTGATAGGGCAAAGTATTGGGAGCTGCACTTTGGCATGAACAGGTGAGTGACTTGCACTGTTGCATGCACACTTCTTCGAGGGGCAGCAGCATCTGCGCGTATGGGAGCTGCGGTTCGCCCTGAACAGGTGCGCGGTGCGCGGTTTGGTTGAGGAGTGCTCCAAGTGACATGCGCAAAGCAGCGGCATTGAATGAGGATCTGGTTGAGAAGTATGTGCAGCAGACGCAATTGAAGCAGCATGCACGCCTGCTTCTAGCAGCCGCAATATTATGCGGTTCTGGGAGTCATCTGCACGCTCCTCACACGCGTTGGACATCCAAAGCTGCTGCACTTGCTTTTTTATTCTTTTTGTTGTGCAGTAGCGCCAGCTCACAGCAGGGTGCCACCCCAGGCCGCAAGCTCCTCGCCAGCAGCATCACACAGTATCGGACGTCACGCTTTTATTGTTGTTGATTTTTCTGTCTTATATGCAGCACCTCCAACTCTCAGCAGGTTGCTTCCACAGGCCGCAAGCTCCTAGCCAGCAGCGGGGGCGGCGGCAGCAGCAGCAGCAGCAGCAGTGCTGCAGGAGGCCACTTGCATACCTTAACCTCTCATTGGGCAGGCTACCAGATATCACTGGCAAGCAATGCAAATCATGCAGTAGATGAGGCTGGTGTTGCACCTGAGCCTGGGCGGTTTGTGGGTGCAAGCCCTGGCAGCAACAGGGTGATCGGGGGCCTGTTTCTGCATACTACAAGGAAGACCAGCAGCAGGGCAGAGTGTGCAGGTGGGTGGGAATGAAATGCACTAGTACGCAGGCATCTTGCTTGTATGCTTGTTCGAAAGAGGAGCGTTGGATTAGCCTGGCACCAGCAGGGTGATTGAAGGGATGTTTCTGCATACTACCAGGAAGACAAGCCCCAGAGAGATTGTGCAGGTGACAGGGGGAAATGCACGCCATGTCAGCACACATGCTCTGGCCTTCCAGTGTGTTCGCTGCAGAGACACGGGAAAGTGCATTATGCATCAAACATACATGTATTTACGGGTTAAGGCCTTGTCCTTCTTTCAAACTGTCCACCGCCTCTTGCTCATGTGCTTGCCCTACAAATTGCAATTTCAAACTGCCGCACTCCTCGCAGGGTCCACTTTCAGGTCAAAGTTTGACTTCAGCTGCCAACAGTCAGCCATCCCACTGGCCCGCAACGCCACACTGCTCAGCCAGTACCTCTCCTCCCTCTTTGCAGCACAGTCAAACGACATCTACCCGTACGGAGTGGACCCTGCTTTCCTGCGCAGCAGCGCTGCTTTGTACAGACCTGAGCTTCAAGGCAAGGAGGGCTGGTTCTACAATGCCTCAGATGCTTTGCAGGTGCAGCCGGTGACAAAGATTCCGTATGGCTTCCAGCACCAGCCACTGAAGGTGAGGGAAGGGAAGTCATACCGGCAAGGGCTGACCTTGTCAGGCCTGTTAAACCTGCCCCCTGCACATCTTTTGTGATCTTGTCAAGGCGTAGTAGGACAGGAACGAGTTCTCATGATAGAGCTCTCAGGTCCATACCAGGCATGTCCTTGTCCTTCTCTAATGTACGGAAGAGCATAGGCTCAAGAAGGCTTGCCTGCTTCTGATGCGTAGGACTTGTAATTGGTAACTTGTGATCTTGACAGCCCTGCAGCCTTCTCCCAGCCTTTTCTCAGCCGAATGATTGCAGTAGCTCACATTGTGCTGGGAGCGCACTGCATATGAGCACACGCATGTCTCAACCAGCCGCTCTCTGGTCCTCAACTGCATATTTGCTTCTTCTTCGTCTGCTGCGCATGACTGGTCCGATTGCACCTGCAGGGCTATGCGCCAGGCTTCCCTGTGCTGCTGCCCACGCAGCTCCACCAAACACCACCTAACCTGGCATGCACTTGCACCTGCACCTGCTGTACACCTTGTCGTCTTCTTTTGTTGCAGGGTGATGCGCCAGGCTTCCCTGCCCTGCCGCCCACACAGCTGTATTACCCACTCGAGCTTGCCTCTCCTGCACCTGTTGTATGTATCGTCATGTGCAGGGCTATGCGCCGGGCTTCCCTGTGCTGCTGCCCACGCAGCTGTCCCGCGCCTCCTCAGCCGCTGCACTGCAGTACCTGCTGGACGGCAACTACCTGGACAAGCAGTCAAAGCAGCTCACTGCAGAGCTGCTGACCTACAATGCTGACCTGAGGGTGATGGGCTATGCGGAAGTTACATTCGCCTGGCAGCAGGACGGCAGCATAACAGGTGCGCGTGCGTGCATTTGCTCACCGAGTTAGCAGCTGGCTGTGGCAGGGCAGATGGAGGGAGATGGTAGAGTGGTTGCAGAGCCATGGTGGTGGGCTAGGCAGCGATCATCTCTGCATGGCAGCAGGACAGCG
>RWJK01001586.1:368-14153 GCA_004335835.1 Scenedesmus sp. ARA3 | reverse complement strand
GACAAGGTGTGCCAAACAGGCAGCTGCTCTGCTGGCAAATGCAGCTACACGCCTGTGGCTGATGGCACCAACTGCACGGACGGGCCCGTGAAAGGTGGGCAGGTTTCATGTCCCTGCAGGGTTCTGGACGCTCCCTGCAGCATAGTATGTAGAGCTAATAGTCTGTATATGAGGTGCTGGGCGCAAACGACTGCCTCTTACCATATGTGTCAACGTCCATAGTCATATTGATCTTACGTTGGTGGCAGCGGCTGGATTGTTGAGCCCTGCCACATGTGCTGTACAGCATGAACAGCAAGCAGCAACTGGAACAACTGATTGTGGAGTTCCGTTGAGCACATTAGCATTGTTGCAGCAGACAGATCGTGCATGTGCCGTGCTTACAGTCGTCTGTTCCTGCTGCTACTGCTGCTGCCGATGACTTGCAGGGAAGTGCCAGGCGGGCTTTTGTGTAGGCATGACAGCCAACATCGACGCAGCAGCACAAGGTCAAACCGAGCCCGTCATCTTCAAAGCTCGTTTTGCAAGCACGGCCGGCCTGAACGGTGCCACGCAAGTTGTGCTGCACGGCCGCAAAGACAACACGACAGATGGCATCGGAGACGTGCTTGGCACCCTGTTCGATGATGGGCAGAGGGTTCACGACGACAGATACGCCAGCGACGGCTTGTTTTCAAACGTAATTTTCATCGACTTCCCAAAGACGCAGGAAGCTGTCTACAGGAACTTCTATGTGAGCTTGCTGGACAGGGACGTCAGCTCACAAGGTGCGGTTGCAGGATTCAAAGGCATGGGTTCTCAGCTCTACTAGCATTGACCAGCCCATGACAGCAGCTGCAGTGCTGTTAATCACATGTGATTTAGACAGCAGCCAAGTGCCGTGCTAGGCATGTAGAGCGTCACGTTGAATCGTGTGCGGCTGCATGCGCCATTGGCAACACAAACCATGATGGCATAACACCGTCACCACAAATTCGCCACTCAATTCTGGGACACAGCACCCTTACATCACTCAGCGTGCTAATGTTACCATACTTAGCACTTCTGTGGCTGCTGCCCGCCTCTTTCTACGTGCAGTCATCATCACCGCCATCACAACCGACTTTGACGTCTTTGTCCAGATCTTCCCAACCGCCGACCTGGTCAGTACAGCACAGGAGCGGCTGGACGAAATCCAAGCTGCCGGCACAACTCCTGAGGTGGCCACTCAGCAGATGTATGACCTGCTGATAAGGCTCACTGGAAGCGGCGGCCAGCGGGGGCGGCTGAGTGATACAGCAGCAGCAGCTGCGGCAGTAACACCGGGCGCAGTGACATTCAACAACTTCACGTCCATCATTCCAAAGATCAAAAACGGCACAGTCAGAAAGGTCACTGAGAGGTGAGACGCTTTGCAACTGGTGAAAGGTGGGGCACGCGGCAGTGCAGGCAGCCAGTGAGTTACAAGCACCTGAGCCGCCATGCCCCTGATCCTCCCCTGTTGCTGCCCCCATGCTGCAGACGCATTGAGTTCCTCACCCAGGAGGACTTCCCCTGCCTCATCCTGGCCACGGATGACTACGGCAAGCCATGCAGCAGCAGCAGGAGGGCACGCAGCCTGCTGCAGCACAACCTTGGACAGCAGACGCCGACAGATCTTAATCCGGGTGACGGCAGCGGTACCAGCGGCAGCCTCACAGATCAGGTGCAGCAGATGCTGCTGCTGCAGGATCAAGCAGATGATCATTCGCAACACGGCACAGATGTCAGCAGCAGCAGTAGCAGCAGCTTGTTGCGGCCAACAGATGTCTCATTCTTCACCCATAGGCAGCTGCAGCAAGCCCAAAAGTGCTCGACCTCAAGAGGCAGTGTGCTGGTGCTGGCACCATACCAGCGCGAAAACCGCTGCTTATCTGGTGACGAAGCCCCTGACATTGCGCTGCTGTTTGGAGCTGCCGGATACACCGTTACTTTCAAATGTAACGACCTGGAGTTGTGCCCTGCTGGCGCCCCGACACTAGACGACTACAGGGGCTGGTCAAGGCACGCGTTTGTGGTTGTCAGCACCATCGGGGATGACAATGCTTCTGGTGACAGTCCCATCATCCTAAGCGGTGCTTCCGTGGACTTCCAAAACACCGATTACATCGTAAGTTGTCTGACACATTTTGTGGGATTACTGCCCGTGCCTGTGCATGCTGCCTGCTACATTGCCAACACCTTGAATTCTTGCACGTGCAATGAAAGATGACTCCATTTCATACAGCTGATTACTTCTCTCTCTTCCCAACAATGCGCTCCCTCGGTTCCGTACATATGCCTGTGCCTGTTTCTGCCCTGCCCTTTGTGCAGTTGGACTGGCAGGCGCGCCGCATGGTGCTGACATCTGACGGCCGCTTTGCCCTCAGGCCCAGCTGGTTCCAGAAGTACAGGGACGACCCCTCTTCACCGCCTTCACGCACAGTCGTGCTGTTCAGCAGCGACCGCTCCGCTGTAGCCAGTGGCTCTGATCTAGAGCAGCAGCAGGGCGGGTTCCCTGGTGCTTTCTGGGGCATGACTGGAAGCATCAGCTATGCCGGTTACACCGGTTACCTCTCCAGAAGCTTTGCAGGCGGAGCGTCACCCGGGGTGGCGATGGCAAGGCACCTGCTGGCAAACGGGACAGTTGCAAATTATGCAGGCACTGGCGCTGCAGACCAGCTGACTGGGGCCGTGTTCAAGTCGTATGCATTCCGGCCGGGCGCTACCCTGATCGATAGGTGAGCTGGTGACCTTGGCAGTTGAAATACAGCATCAACTGCACCTGGCCATATAACAGCAAGCGCAGTTGCATCTAATGATGGAAACAGTGTTAGGTATGCTCTGGTACTGTTGATCCCTGGCCTGTCCTGTACAGCCATGCACCGACGCTAACACTGGCTGCTGCTGGCAACATTGCACAACCCGCACAGCCGCAAAGACTGCCTTCTACCAACAACCGTTGCTGTGCAGGTGTGCTGCCACCTGCGGCGATGTGCGGTGCAACACAGAGAGTGGTGAAATCTGCAATGCATTGACCGGCACATGCGACATCAAATGTGCTGGCAAAGCAGACGGCGCTCCATGCAAGCTGCGGGGCTTCGAAAGCAAGTGTGCTGCTGGCGTTTGCAAAGGTGGGGTTGCCTTGCTTTGCGCACGCGTGTGTCTGTTGCTACTGCTGTGAATGTGACTGTAGTGACTTGTGGCAAACCCAAACATGCAGAGACTGTACTGGTGTGTTATCTCAAAGCTGCAGCATACACTCCAGCACAGAGCTGTAACACAGGTCTCATTGCGGCGGCTCACTGTGCCTGTTACTGTGGCCTCTGCTGCTGTGCTACGCTGCACGCATATGTATGGCAGACCTGTGTGAGAGAGGGGTGTGCCGCAGCCAGATTGCTCTCCCTGATATACATATTCACGTACCTCGGCTGCAGATGCTGCTGTTCTGTGGGCAATTTATTGCAGACATGTGCAAGAGTGCGCAGCGCAAAGCAAATTACCTTGGCTGTTGCTGCTGCTGCTGCTGCTGCTGCCGCTGTTGTGCATGCTGCGCCACAGACTTGTGCAAGAGTGCGCTGTGCAGAGTAATTTACCTTGGCTGTTGCTGCCTGCTGCTGCTGCTGCTGCTGCTGTTGTGCATGCTGCGCCCCAGACTTGTGCAAGAGCGCGTTGTGCAAAGCAACTGCCTGTCAGGAGCTAGTGGTGCCGGAGGGGTCGCTGTGCCCGCCTGCTGCTGGTGGCTGCAGTGCCCGCAACAAGACAGACGGCACAGCCTGCGACTACTCTGCATCAACCCCGGGCGCATGCTCCGGTGGCTTATGTGCACGTGAGTTGTGCGCTAGATGTACACAGGTGCTACTGCTTGCTGCTGCTGCTGCTGCTGCTTCCATGCTATCCTGTTAGCTTCCCTGGTGAGGTTGTCTAGTACACCGATTATGTATCTGCAACAATGCCTTGTGAAAGGCAGTCTGGACTCTGTGTACAGACAGCAGTGCAGGATGCCTGTCTGGAATGTGTTGGCGCAGACAGTAGTGCAGGCCCAGCCTGCTGCAATGCAACTGAGCAGAATGCCCAGCACTTTCATACACCAATGAAGCCTCTTTGTCCTCTCACCACGGCCTGCAAAACAGCCTTCATCATTGCTGCAAATGCAGCACGTGGTTAACTGCTGTCCTGTTGTGCATGGACATACTCATGCATGCATGCTTCCCATGCACATCACACAACTGCCATCATTCCATCGTTGTTTCCTTCTGTCTATCTGCAGGCCTATACACCATTTATTACCGTGTGGAGGGCCCAGTGGCCAGCTTTCCTAGCCCCCTCACCAGCGCAGCAGCCCTCACAGCATTCGGAGCATCTGTCAGCAAGTCTCTAAGCCTGCCAGCAGCATACCCAGCCTCCAATGTGCAGACGACAGTGCTGAAGACTATCCCAGGCACGCGACGCAGCAGCAGCAGCAGCAGCAGCAGCAGCAGCAGCAGCAGTGATCTAGCTTCAGCCAGCGCCGACAGCACCACCAGTGCCAGCAGTGCAGTCGCACCACAGGCGGCTGAAACACAGGCTGTGGTTTTCAAGTCAAGCTTTCTGGACAGCTCACTGGTGGCTCCTGAGATAGAGTTCATCATCCTTGCGTCGCCGGCGCGCATGCTGCTGACGACGCCATACGGCGCAGGCCTGTCTGTGCAGAGGAGCGACTCCAGCGGCAAAATTCTGGACGAAGTTGGTGAGTGATGGATAGCATATTGGATTGCCGGCTAGCCAGCAAGCTAATAACGGTTTTTACTTTCAGTGAATGCACATAGGTGCCTGCTGTGCTGCTTCTGAGAAGGTGTCCGGCTTGCGAGCTGAGACGGCAACATGACCAAAATAACTGTCACTCAGCTCATACTCTCTGTTTGCTGCAACTTCCTGCTGCAGACTACTGTGCCACGAGCCAGACGCCCTGCGTCGCGGAAAACACGTGCCAGAATGCGACCTGCGTGCCGCGCACGGGGTTGTGCACCGTTGTCAACTTGCCTGATGGCGCGGCATGCAACACCTCTGCCATTGTCAACGGCACCTGCCGCGCGGCTGTCTGTACTGCACAAGGTGAGCACGCAAATGTGGCACATGAAGTTGTAAAGGTGGTATGCCAATGCTTGCAGCACCGTTACGGAACTCAAACAACCGTCACACCTCACTCTGCGCAGCATCAAGTAAGCAGGCTGCAATGGTTATGTTAAGACACCTGCATAACCTGTCAAACACAGCAACACCACTGGTGTTGCATCCTGGACGCACCACACACATGTCATTGCCCATTATGGGCATACATGGCAACCTTTTCATGTCCGCTACATTCTTTGCTTTGCAGCAACTGTGTGCTCCAGCAACCCGTGTGGCAACATCACCAACGCTGTCAACGGCAGCTGCACCGTTGCACGGAGGTCTGCCGGAGTGCAGCAGCAGCAGCAGGGCTTCACATGCTCCTGCCAGCCGCAGTATACCTGGCTGAATGGGACATGCATTGGTGAGTGCAAGTTAGCGACATATATGCACAGTGAACTGGCCGTGGATGAGTCTGCTGTCAATGGCAGCTGCACCTGTGGCGTTGGGAGTAGTGTTGGTGTGCAGCAGCAACAAAGCTACACTTGTGCCAGCCAGCCAGTACACGTGTTCAGGTGGAGCATGTGTCGGTGAGCGGGGTTGCTAGCTGTTTTTCGGCTGCATTGTGCTGCAATGTTGCCAGCTGCTACATTTTTCAACTGCTGCTCGCTGGTATGTACAGGTCACTTGCATCATACACAGTTGTGACAACAGTGCCTTACGCTTGCTCGTGTTTTGATCATGCAGTACGCGCAATATCCTGTGATAGGCAAAGCACACTGCTTCGCTGTTTCAACAACCGCATGCCTCAACAACCCATGTGTGGCACTTGCTCTGGTTTGAACCACGCAACACACTCACTTGGCTGTGATAGGCAAAGCACACTGACCTGATCATCTGCCCCGCTTATGCTGCCCTGTAGCCACGGCATGCCTCAACAACCCATGCGGCAGGATCGACAATGCCGTCAACAGCAGCTGCACGGCTGCTGCCAGGAGAAGTGTCGGGGTGAAGCAGCAGCAGCAGGGCTTCACATGTGCCTGCCAGCCGCGGTACACTTGGCAGAATGGGACCTGCATTGGTGAGTTATATACTTGGCAGAATGGGACCTGCATTGGTGAGTTATATACTTGGCAGAATGGGACCTGTTTACGTGGCCTGCACTGTTCAGCGGTACACCTGGCTGAATGGGGCATGCACTGATGAGCTTAAGTCAGTTCAACATCAGCCGCAATGCGCAGGCATCACGCCAGCTGTTCATGAAACATCAGCCGTGTGTGTGCTGAGACATCATGGCATCTGCACACATTGCGCCGCTGTTCGAAACTTCAGTACGTGTACCTTTTTGAATCATAGCTCGCATCTGTGATGTTGTGATGTCTGCACGCTGCACCAAGCACAGCCACAGCTGACAATTCTGCCATCACTGCGCTCCTTGCCAATCTACCTGCCTGGCCTGCTTGCTTGCCCGCAGCCACTACATGCGTCAACAAGCCCTGCAGCATCCCCAACAGCACAAATGAGCGAGCTCTGCATGCCACTTCAAGCACAACCACAGCTCACTTTTCTTCCATGACTGCGCTGCCTGCTTACCTACTTGCCCGCAGCCACCACGTGCATCAACAAGCCCTGCAACATCCTCAACAACACCCTTCCCGACAGCTGCAGCGACGCCCCTGGATCTCTCAGCACCTTCAAATGCAACTGCACAGCCGGCCTAACATGGAGTGATCGACTGAGGAACTGCAGTGACCCAGCCTGTGCAGCAGACCCATGCGGGCTGCTTGCTTTTGCTGTGGGAGGCAGCTGCAGGGCCACTCCGCTGGTGGCTCCAGGCTACAGCTGCAGCTGTGTGACGGGTTTTGTTTGGAACAGGACTGCTGAAAGATGCGCGGGTGAGTCGGGAGCTGGTGTTTGGGTGTTTTTTGGTGTGCATGGACCGCTGCCGCATTTCAGGTGTTTCTTTGTATGAATGGCTTCAGATAACCGCCAGGCACATGCAACCATTTAAATACGCTGGAAGAAGCAGTTGTGTACCTCAAGGCATGCTGCTTGGCGCTGCCGCTGTTGCTGCAACACACAGACTTCTGCGCCGCATACAACGCCACAGAGTGCCGCACTGTCAGCTGCAACGCCACGGCAGCAAGCGTGAGCTTCAGCAACGTCAACGAAGGTTGCAGCTGTACACTACGTGACAACCGAAGGCGTCAGGTTGTAGGATCTCCAGGGGTCTGCCGCAGCGGCAATTGCACAGCACCACTCCCCAGCCCCAGCCCATCTCCAAGCCCTAGCCCCAGCCCCAGCCCATCACCCAGCCCAAGCCCATCACCCAGCCCATCACCCAGCCCATCGCCCAGCCCATCACCCAGCCCGTCACCCAGCCCGTCACCCAGCCCATCACCCAGCCCATCACCCAGCCCTAGCCCATCACCTAGCCCTAGTCCCAGTGAGTGTGTGCAAGCAGCAACACGTTGGCTCCTGCTGCAACCTGTCAGAGACTTGGCTCGTGCAGTGCACAAGTAGATATATACTCCGATGCCAATCAATGTGGCGTTGGGCCGCTTGCAGCCACATGCATGCGACAACTGCTGTGCCCTCACCCAGCCCAAATGCTGCTGCTGCTGCTGCTGCTGCTGCTGCTGCTGCTGCTGCTGCTGCAGCCTGCGTCAACGCAACGTGTGCATTGGCAAAGCCACCCAGCACCTGCCAGGAATATGGTGCAACCTGCCCTGCAAACGGCAGCCTGGCATGTGACTTCAGCAACAGGGGCGTTGATGCTGGCTGCAGCTTACCTGGAGGCAGGAATGGCTTCTGCAGCTCTGGGAGCAACAGCACCTGTACAGGTGAGCCGATGTAGAGGCCGTATGTGCAGCGTTTGACTGGGTGTTGCTTCGTAGCAGCTGGTCCAGCCATGCAGTGTGGTGCAAGACAGGGATGGCTGCTGTTGCTTTGTCAGCCCAAGTATCTGTACAGGTGAGTAGCATGTCATGTGAAATCAGTGACAGGGGCTTTAATGCCGGCTGCAGCTTGTCTGGAGGGAGGAATGGCTTTTGCAGCTCTGGCAGCAACAGCACATGTACAGGTGAGCGACTGCAGAGGCAGCAGGTGCAGCAGTTGACTGGGTGTTGCTTCGTAGCAGCTGCTGATCCAGCCATGCAGTGTGAGTGCGGGGCAGGAATGGCTTTGATGGATTTTTCAGCCCAAGCATTTGTGCAGGTGAGCAGCCTTGCATGTGACTTCAGCAACCGGGGCGTTGATGCCGGCTGCAGCTTGCCTGGAGGGAGGAACGGCTTTTGCAGCTCTGGCAGAACAGCACCTGTACAGGTGAGCCGATGCAGAGGCCGTAGGTGCAGCGGTTGACGGGGGGTTGCGTCGTAGCAGCTGATCCAACCATGCAGTACTACTACAGTACCACTCAGTGAGTGCAAGGCAGGAATGGCTGCTGTTGTTTTGTCAGCCCAAGCATCTGTACAGGTGAGCAGCCTGCCTAGTGAATTCAGCAACAGGGGCTTTGGGGCCGGCCGCAGCTTGTCTGAAGGCAGGAATGGCTTCTGCAGCTCGGGGAGCACCTGTACAGGTGAGCCGCTGCAGAGGCCGTAGGTGCAGCGGTTGACTGGGCGTCGTGTGGCAGCTGCTGATCCAACCATGCAGTATGGGAGCATAATATGCTTTGCAGAGTTCAGCCAGGGCCACCACACGCTCCTAAACTTTACAGCAGGCTATGTACCCGCTTACCCATACCCGTTGAACCTGTTGTTTCCTGTGCTGCTTGATTTCCGTGCACTGCAGAGTTCAGCCAGGGCCACGGCACCATCCTAAACTTCACGGCTGGTTCCGTTCCTGCAAACACCCACCCAGCTGAACCTGTTGTTTGCTGCTTCGTGTTGGCTCTGTGCTCTGCAGAGTTCAGCCAAGGCCACCGCACCATCCCGAACTTCACGGCCGGTTTTGTTCCTGCAAAAACTTCCTGGCAAACACCATCCCTGTGGCTCTGGTGTCCAGGAAGCCAGCTGGAGCTGACCAAGCCTGTTGCCTTGTGCTGTGCTGCTGTATGCATTGCAGAGTTCAGCCAGAGTCGCCGCTCGATCCTGATCAGGATTCATGAAGTCCAATGCCCCATGCAAGAACTACAAGAACTGCACAAACCAACTGTGTCAAGACCCGCAGCTTACATTGCTGTGCTCTTTGATGCTGTGTTCTGCAGAGTTCAGCCAGGGCTACCGCACAATACTGAACTTCACGGCTGGCAGCGTGCCCGCAAACACCTACCCGGCAAGTACCATCCCAGTTGCCCTCGTGTCCAGGAGGAGCAACGGCACTGACCAAGGCACAGTCTACTTCACAACTTACGACAACAGAGTGCGCAAGGTGCGGACGGCGCCCTGAGCTTGCAAGGCGACTCTGCATGATGCAGCAACCGGACATGCAACCTGGCAAAACACCTAGTCCAGCCTTTCTACATGCAAACCGCCACAATGCAGCAGGCGCATGCAATGGGCATGCAGGTAGCACAGGAACACATCACCAAACGCGGCACCCATATTCACATATTACGGTGTGTGCTGCTGCTGCCGCTCCTGCAGGTTGGGCAAGGGCTAGGCGCACAGCAGTGGGGGTGCATACTGACCAGGACTGCCCGGAAACAGCCAGCGCCACAATGTAAAAGCTCTGAGTGCTGCTGCTGCTGCTGCTGCTGCTGCTGCTGCTTTTCCAGGTGGGGCCGCAGCCAGGCACGCAGCAAGGCGGGCCCTACGGCAGCCGGCTGGCGGAGGCAGTCGACATTGCGGACTTTGGTGGCAGCAGTAATCCCGGATCGCTGCGAGGCATCGCGCTTGATGAAGTAACGAACAAGCTATATGTCACCGACTATGGTGAGCCTGCTGTGAGACTGTAGATCCATATCCTTAAGTTGTCCATACTCACATGTATGTGTGTGCGCAGACACACCGCGCTTGGTGGAGTTTACAAACAAAAGCGCCTAAGTCATTGGTTGTGTGCTCTGCTGTACACAAGCAGCGCGAGGCTGGGGTCGACAGGATGCACTTTATTGGAGCTAACCACGCACCCTGCTGCGCATGCCGCACCTGTTGGGCCTGGCGCGCTTGCTGCCCCTTCGTCTGCTGTTGGCTGCAACTGTGAGCGCATGTTCGACATTGGCAGCATCCCAGAGACGTACTGGCCGTCCTCGCATCCGCTAGCTGCCTGCTCTTTTGCACACCAACAGCGAGAGGCTTGCATCAATAGGCTGAGCTTCAGTGGAACTACCCACACACCCTGCTGCGCATGCCGCCTTATAGTATATCTCTTCTGCTGCGAATGCAGACTTCAACTGTGTGCGTATGATCGACATCAGCGTCCCAGAGACCTACTGGCCCACCTCGCATTTGCTACCTGCCTGCTCTCTTGCACACCACCAGCGAGAGGCTGGTATCAAGTGGTTGAGATTCACCGGAACTAACCACACACCCTGCTGCGCATGCCGCACCTGCTGCCCCTTCGTCTGCTGTTGGCTGCAGACTACAACTGTGTGCGCATGATTGACATCAGCATCCCAGAGAGTTACTGGCCCACCTCGCCGCCCCCGGCAGTTGCAGCAGTGGGCATCTGCGACCGCGAGGCGCGGTGTCAGGGCAGGCTGGGTGGCTACGGCTGCGATGAATCTGGATTCGGGGCGTATTCTGGGCTCCTCTGGGGCCCCACTGACATCGAAATCGTGTACGAAAATACGTCGGATGCGAGCACTTTCCAGGCGTATATCACCGACTCGCGCAATGGCTGCGTGAGGAGGTACTCCCGCAGCGCTGGTACTGTCGAGACGTACGAGCCCGCGGTGTTTAACTTCTGCGGCAGGGAGCGCCTGCCCAGCGATTTCCCGACCTATGTTGCAGCAGATGCGACTGATATTAGCTCTACATTTGTGCCCAGGCTCTACGTGGCGTACACAGAGCAGGGCAGCATTCGCTACCATGACCCTGGAGGGATGAGCGAGTGTGTCGCTGCAAAAGACGCGAACAACAGGCGCGGCAAGCAGCACACGGTGCGGCTAGCGGCCGAGGAGCCACGCGGCTCTGCTGCACTGCAAGTGTGGTGAGCGCCAATCATTGGCATGCGGCCGCCATTGAATGGCGGCGCCTTGGACAGAGGGCATTAGAGGGTTAGAGATGATGCCTACTGGGCAGTGTGGTGCAGAGTGCCACATACAGTTGCAGTGGCAGTTGCGGCATCGTGAATGACATGGGAGGAAATGTTCTGCAGTGGGTTGATGCAAGCACCCAACGCTGTGCATTTTGTTGTTGGGGTTACACCTTGCAGGACCTGCCGAGTGTCAGGCATGATCAAGCCTGAGTCATCAGGCAACAGACGCTGTGCACGGTGCCATTGGGGTTGCACCTTGCAGGACCTGCCCTGTGTTAGAGGCACGTTCAAAACCTGAGTCAGAGGGCAACTGACGCTGTGCATTCTTCTCTTTGTATTGCACGTTGCAGGACCTGCCGCGTGTCAGACATGTGCGCCGTCCCGCCAGACCTAGTGGTGGCATGTGACGACATCAGAGCATATGACAACGGGGTGTCTGGGTCTTATGGCCTGCTGTACTTCAAGAACCCCATGCCATCATGCCCTGTTGACGTGCGGACTGTGCTCGAACTGAACATGGTGAGTCTGGTAGCCGGACAGCGGCTCAACGACGCCGGTTGAGCTGCAGCATTGCAAGTGCAGCGCAGGGAGCATGCTCAGTACTCAGCAGCAGCAGCAGCAGCAGCAGCAGCAGCAGCAGCAGCAGCTGCTGCTGCATATGGTTGAACCTGACCCCCTTTGAAACCGCCGGCATTGCGCCGCAAACCTGACCTAGATGTGAATGATGGTTGCTGTGTGCAGCATGTTCCCATGGAATGACATGTGCTGCTATTGATGCTGCTGGTTTGCGCAGGGCGGCGGCACCGGCACGGTGCTCGACCCCTACATCACGCGCGCGGCAGGCATCGCCCTCTTAGGCAACACATCCAGCACGATCTGGATCTCTGATGGCGGCCGATCAGGCGTGAGGGACGAAGATGTGAGCTTGTCAGCAACAATTCGTCCTGGCTTCACTGCAGTGAACTACCTGTCGCCGCCAGTGCTGAACCTCAGGTTCAAAACCCTGGCGGCTGGCTACCGCTACACCTGCGGGCAGGATGTGGGCACCCAGCACCTGCGTTGCTGGGGACAGCGGGAGGCGTTTGGAGAAACTGTAACAAATGGCGTGCTAGGAGCTTTTGCTGTTGGCCAAAATCACGTTTGCTACCAGGTGAGTGACCGCGGTTGCTTCTGCTACTGTTTATTGCCTGTTCGTCTGCTTCTGTTTGCTGTCTATCACTGCAACAAAGCAGTGATTGTAGGACACCCACTTCTGCTACCAAGTGGTGGGAACTCACAACTCGAGTATTTGAAAGCAGATGTTGTACCCAACCGTGCACGTTGGAAATGCAAGAGGTTGCTTTAGCGGTGCTGCAGCAGCTTAGATGCTTTGCACACACCGCTGCTGGCCTCCATGCTTCGTCTATACAGTTATCTTTACAATGTAATCAGCGGATCTGCATGTCAGTTTTGTTGTAGGTTGGATACACCATTGTACTGCAGTGGCGAAGGTCCCAAAAACTTCAACATAACACCCATTTTTCTGCTGTTGTCGCTGCAGGTTACGGATCTCCCGGGTGGGGGCGGTGCTGTTCCCCCTCAGGTGGTGTGCTCTGGCAGCTTGGGCAGTAACAGCTTCGGCCAGCTCACACCACCCACTGCATTGACTGATGGCAGCACCGCCATCACACAGATGTGCGCCGGGCAGTACCACACGTGCGCCATCATAGCAGGTGAGCAGGGCACAGCACACACACGTGTGTTGTTTTTGGGTGTTGTGAATGTATGCAGTTCACACAGAGAGATGGTGAGCAGCGTCAGGGTGTGCAGCGTGCATTTGTGTACGAGGGCAGCTTGGCCAGCTCACCCCGCCGGCTGCGTTGACTTATGGCAGCACTGCTGTCACACAGATGTGCGCTGGGCAGTACCACACATGTGTCACCACAGCAGGTGAGCACCTCATCTGGCCAAGTGTTTGAATCCGATCCCCCTTGTGGAAGCCATCCGCTGTGGCGCGTCACATGTGTGCTGTACAGGCACCAAGAAGCTGCGCGGAAAGCTGTTGCCCCCGAAACCATCAAACCTTAAACCTTGTCAAACAAAAGCATGAGGCTGACTCACCCTTGCACTGGTATTGCCCTGCAGGCACAAAGAAGCTGCGCTGCTGGGGCAAGTGGGGCGGAGGCAACATCACCTCATCTGGCCAAGTGTTTCAATCCGATCCAAATGTGGAAGCCATAGGTTGCGGCGCGTCACACGTGTGTGTTGTGAACGCAAGCGGAATTCAAATCACGTGCACGGACGGCAGCGCGTCGTGCGGCGACAAGTGCACCGTACCAGGCACGTGGGTGAAACCTGATGGGGACCGCTACAAGCTAACCGGAGGCGTGAACCACACATGGTGAGCTGAGTGCTGGGATGTCGTTGACATAATCGAACTTTTACTTGCCCAGGCAGCCCGTCAAGCAGGCACACAGCAAGATGCCATCAAGCCCGCATGTGCGCGCCCCTGAATGCGCGCCGCGCTGCATGCGCCAATGTTGTCCATGCGTGCCCTGCTGCATGCGCGCCGCGCTGCATGCG